>SZWC01006344.1:55999-75822 GCA_023375785.1 Penium margaritaceum | reverse complement strand
GGGGGGGGGGGGAGAGGGGAACCCACGTGTGCATCCACGCCGTGTCGACGGAGAGCAACGGCTGTGGCGAGTCCGCCCAATCCACCTCCCACTATGATTGCGTCGTGACGCTGCTCACTAATCTGCTTCTGCGTCTGCTTCTGCCCCTGCCCTTGCACCTCAACTTCAGACCACACAGCACCACCGCCTGATGCGCGCTGGCTCAACGTCGCAGGTGCTGTCCCACCAGGAGGACCTCCACCAGATATCCCCACCGCCGCCCTGGCTAGCGACGACGATGACGCCGTCATCCTCCCCAAAGATGAAGCCATCGGTTTCTGGCTGCTGTTGCTGCCTGTTGCCGTGGCGACAGGCAGGCAGGCAATGCCTGCTTCCGCGACGACTCCCCCTTCCACCAGCGCACGAGGTGCGAAGCGGCTGCCGCAGCTGCTCAATCGCACAGCTGAGCTGTGGGATTGAGTTGCGCAGCAACTGCGAAATTGAGTCGCAACAGTCCCAGGGCGGCACTGGAACCGCGGTAGGAGCAAGTGGTTCTGCAGCCGACTGATTCGCCCGATTCTGCTGCAAAGCCAGGGGCGGGAGTTGGAGCGGGTGGCGCTGCTGCTGCTGCTGCTTGCAGACTCTAGGCGAGCGGCCGAGAGCGGAATGCGAACGCCTGCCGCTGCCATGTTCGCAAAAGAAACCGAATTGTGCGCTCTCCAGCCGCACTGTGATTTTGATTGTGGTGTGGCTGGTTGTCTTTTTTAGGAAGAGGTGGAAATAAAAACGAAGAAGAAGGCAAGGGAGTGACTGGCAATCAGCAGCCACGAGAGTATGCCGACCGACCTACGTACGTGACCTAGCACAGCGTCCCAGGATTCTCCCGTTAGCAACTGCAAGTCGTGCGTCTAGAACTATGAGGTGCTGCTGGAGTTTCCTCTGGAGCTGTCAGTGACAACTTGAAAATGACAGCTCCTTTGTGTTGCCGCAAAGAACAGCTTCGAAGAGAGGCTAGTAGCTCCTCGCGATCACAGAACGGGGGATACGGAGAGGAGAGGAGAGGAGACAGAGAGAGCGAGAGGCTGGGCAGCGCACAGCACAGAATCTCGTGCGGCAGCGAGCGCGAGGGACTGGTTTTCCATCTTGGATGGAAGAAACCGACGGACATCATTCCGCCCCCATGGATTTGTTTTTGACATTCTACAAGACGAAGATTTCATTTTCCAAATGAGCAGAAACCAGAGGATCCATTTCGTGTGATGCCACATAGCGCGTGAGAACTCAACTGCACTCGGGGAATAGGACCAGCCTCAATTCGGGTTGCTGAATCAGCAGCGCTAGCCGACTTCCGACTCGGAAGTCGGCTGACTTCCGAAGTCAGAATCGGAAGTTCGATACAGCCATTCGTGTTGTATCGAACTTCCGATTCACCCCCCGGGAGGGACGAAGACACGATGTTGGAAGTTCCGACATCGGCAGTGCTGTATCCAAGGGCTATTGGCGGGCGCAACCACCGCTACTCCTCGCTCGTGTGTTCGTGTCCTCCTCCCTCCCTGCGGGGCAAGGATTCCTTCCCATTCCACATGTCCCTTCCACCTCTTCAAGTTGAAGAGCGGAAGGGACTCGAAGGCTCCAGCTACCAAGTTTGGGAGTGGAAACGCTGAGGTATAGTGCAGCACAATTTGAGATTCTACAAGTGTCTCAAAATGGCTTCCATTGGCGGAGCCCACCGGTAGCCTCGATAGCCCCCCTTCTTTTCCACAACATCGGTCAATCTGAAAACGGATTTGCACGGAAACTTCAGAGACGTTTCAACAGATCGCTGTATCGCGGGTCCCACAACAGGAAGTCGAACCTACTCGTCGCCGAAGCGAGCCGAGTAGGTCACGTCAACCAGGCGACGTCGCGAACCCGTTTGCCTGGGCTAGGATACAGGTATGCAGATATTTACCCAAATTGTCATGTTTTTGGACACGACTTGTACCACTCGTATAGTACGGCAAAGAAGTTTTCACGAACCATGTTTTCCCCTTCTTTGGAGCAACGGAACCCGTTCCAAGAAGCCTGTACTATCTCGTTGTAGACGACGGAAAGATGGCATTTATCGCATTTGGCAAGCCCAACAGGTTTCGCTTGCCATTCCTCGGTTTTGCGATGAAGGGGATTGACAGACATGTCAAGTATAACGCACAAACTGCCCGTACGGGAAAGAAGTACATGGGGGATTTGGGTTGATGCCTGTTGACCATTGCAACCAATGGTCAGCGGCGGCAGCGGTACATCTGCAGGCTGTACAAAGACGACGACTTCGATTGATAAACGGGTATTGTTCTTTACAGCGTGACATTTTCAAGCTCCCCGATGACAATCACCGCGCGTCCATTCTCTTGGTGTCACTTTAAGAGATGAACTTGATTTCCCTCCTTTTGGTTCACATAAATGAGCAGGCCGTACATAAATGTGAACCCCACCCATTGTAATTGATTGCTGACAAGGACAACCACCGATGCCTGTAATCTACGGGCCTCTGCCGCTCCGCCACAAAACTGAAAGTAACCCTTGCCATTTTTCCGAAGGTTGTTCAGCAGTGGTATCCATGCCCACTTGTGTCCAATGCACCTGTGTCGTTTGTGTGCAGGTTGACGTCCACATGTCAAGAATTCTATGGCCTTAGATTCGGACCTTAAGGTCCGTAGTGCTCTATTTTTGTCAACAGTGGCCATCAACGTGCACTCAATGCGGAGCAACCTTCCGTTGACGTTCACCATAGACGCAAGACTCATCAAGCCAACGCCATGGGGAGACACGCAACACTATTCATCACATGCCCGAACTTGTCAAAACCCTGCACCCAATCTTCCCTAACGTGACGCGAGTCGTATCCTACCACGACGGCCAACCCCACCCATCAGGCACTCGTCGCAGGCTTCCTTCAACCGTGCATACCTAACGTGGACGACTTGGCATTAGAAAATGAGGCCAAAGAGACCGGCCTGGTAGCAACGCTAACCATGATAGTAAAACCTGTGTGTCGCAAGATTGAGAACGACAAGCAATTTGATGGACAATGGTGGGTGCAGGGATGGCAAACCGCGGTATTGAGTACCGCGGTACCAGAGTACCGCGGTATTCTGGTACCGCGGTACTCAATACCGCGGTATCCTAGTCTTCTGGCGGGTCACTACCGATACTGGTACCGGTACCGCGTTACCAACGGTAGTAGTACGGTACTGCGGTATTCAGAGAATACCGCGTTACATAATGTACCGTAGATTGTAAAAACACTAATAATTCTGTGAGATTCAAGCAACGCAAACAAAATAGTGTAGATAATCGTTTTGCGAGACTGAAATTGGAGAAAATTGGGTAGAAAACAGTGCAACGGTAGCTGTTTTCTTTGAGTTTGAAAGTACCGCGGTACAATACCGCGGTACCGTACCGCGGTACAGAAGAAGGGTACCCCTATAGGTGAGTACCGATACCGTACCGGTACCGCAAAAAAAGTACCGGTACCGCGGTACCACGATACCGCGGTACAAAACCGCGGTATACCGCGGTATCGGTAGTACCGCCGCCATCCATGGGTGGGTTTATGACCTACTTACAAGAAATCCACATCGATTCTACAAATCAGCCCATATGACATCAAACACCTTCCGGGATGTATGCTACCTCCTCAGATCCATAACAGTGATCATGGATGCTTTAAACGTATCTGTTGACTAGCAATTATTCATTTTCCTTTGGTCCTCTGCGAATCGAAATTCCTACGAATAACAAAGGAAAGATTCTAAATACTTTAGGGCAATTTTCAATGCATAGTGCATAATTCAGAACAAGGTCATTGTTTTACCAACAGATTACAGAGGACATATGTCATAGAGCGATGAAACCTCATAATACCTCCCATATGTTATAAAATGCATCAGCACCTTGGACTGCACACATGTACCAGTTACCATAACGTTAGATGAACGTGCATCATATCACAATGAGGCAGGCAAAACACTACAAAACGTTATTGTGTTGTTCGCCTTTGGCCAGATTCTCCTATTTATATTGGCCGAGTGGCATAGCTCTGCGCATGATGCACCAATGTTCAAGGTTAATGTTCCAAATGGTTTATCACCACGGCCATGCACTTCTTTTCATGCAAACTCGGTATATCCAACACGCAATGATAGTTTGCCACATTACCCCAAGGTGACATACCATCTCAATGAATACAACAATAATCATCAACGCCCTTGAAATTTTATGGAGCTCTTCAAGTGCATGAATGAAAGGGCAAGGTTTGCTCGAAGCGAGCAAACGGAGTTATGAGAAGTTGCTTTCCTACTATCCATTGTCTTCATTACTTCAAGTATAAAACCATTTGGACACAAGTAATTGCAACTTACATGGTCAAAACAAATCTCTAACCGTGATGATGAAAACAAACTTAACCTTGACATCTTAGGTGTGTAACCGCCCCCAAAAACTTATCGTCATAGACATGGGGATAACCATATGATACAGTTGCATAACACAATGTCAAATGTTTTGGAGTGTTCAATTACTGCACTGGTTTCCTGCTCCGTAACAGTGTATTTGCTACTATAATCAAAGGACCGTAGGAGTTACGGATTTTACCGTACCTTACATGGGTTCATTTTGGCTACGAATCTTCCTTAGCCTCAACAAGATATTTCTCTAGTGTCCAGCACCTTGGGGTGCAAAAGGGCCTGGACTATAAACACTCTGTGGCATGCGCACGAGGTAGCATATGCCCTTTACCAACTCCTAGGGAGATAGCGGGCTACATAGTGCACAGTGCTACATTGGCACACAAGTTAGGATTGCCTAAACCTGCCTAGCCTACATGCATCCAAGGTTGGAGAGCAACATCATCTCCAACATGCACGAGGTATGAAGTAGAGATCAATGATCTTCATCAACTTGTGCAACAAAATCAATGGTGGAGGAGGATTGCTTCTGGAGGAACCCAACTGATGAAGAAACTTCACCATGAAATTTGATAAAGCTTCTTCATCAAGAAGCTTCCCCAAGGATGATTCAAAACCTGCGTAACATCAGAAAACTCGAGGATATTTCCTTTGCATGGAAGCTTCATACCTACAAAATGAAAAGGTGACCATTTCCATCACACATGAGGGATCTTCCCCTCAAAGGCGGTCAACTTGCCAAGGCCACATGTATATAAGGCGATAGCCCTGGCACACCTTATTTAATCAACTCTCTCAGACACAGTATCCTAAGTACTTCAAGAGCTCCAGACTTTAACTTTTCTGTCATCATCATCTCCCTTGCTACTAGAGTGCCTACCACAGCACCCAAGTCAAGACTCTATTGGAGTTTGCTCTTGAGACCCCAATAAGACTGGCACTTTCCTCCCAGCCTGGGTTGAGGACGCCTCACTACCTGGAGGTCAGACTACCTTGAAAACGGTGGCTATGCCAAGATCTCTTGCGTCGACAGCTTTGAAGACCTAGCAAGGATTGTCCCTACTGGGATGCCAGGCAGCTCAGTGCTCTTCACATAACTGTGTGAAGTTTGATACTTGTACTTTGTATTTTCTACTATCACTCAAGAGATTCATTCCTCAGCTGTGTTCCTTTGTTTTCATTGCATCAAGATAGTACATGCTTTGTTGCTAAGCACCAAGATCTATGTACAGGCAGCAAAGAACCTAGACCTTTCTGCCACCACTTTCGCTATGCTAACTTTGACATGGTATCAGAGCATAGCTGGTGCTTTTAATAGGAGTAGCCTTAAGTATAAGACTTTTGGATTGATAAAGTAGTGCTTCATCATCCTTTTACAAGGAGGAGACATAGATATTCTTCCTTTGTTTTGCAACACGAGTACCTTCAGAGGTGAAGTACCTGCACAAGTCAAAGGATCGTCAAAGAAGATGGAGGGTGAGGACTAGAGAGAGGGGTCCCCTACACTTGATGATCAATCTGTTTTGCATGGCTTGTGCATGGGCCAAGAACAAGGGCGTCATATTAGACACCACGCAGAATGCCAAGCAGAAAAAGCACAACACTTGGCACAAGAGGCGCAACCCATGGCTCAACAAAAGGCCGCAGCACGTCAGGCTATTGAGCACGAGAGAGAGGCTTTGAGGCAACAGCTTGGAGCCCAAGAGCTCCTACGTCAGTGAGAACAACTCACACATGTCGCTATAGCTACTCACACGCAACAGTTACAACAGTCACATGTGGATCAAGCGACTCAGATTGCCCAGTTGTAGCAACAACTTGCTTGGTTTCAACAACAGCTGGAGCAGCAGCAACACTTCCAACAACTGTAGTAGTAACAGTAGTAGTTGTACTGGCAATTGGTGTCACAAGCATCATCTGTGTATCAGCCTCAAAACAACCCTCCTCCACTTGTGCAACCAGTCATTCCTCCACAGGCGCAACCTGCATCACCTAATCATGGAGGTGTGCAATAGCAGCAAGCTGCTCCAATGGTGCCACCCATAACACCATTTCAAGCACATGTGCCGCAAGCTCATATGGCATAGCCGGTAGCAGCAACAGCTATAGCAATGCCAGTAATTAAGCCGAATCCGGTCATTCACATGGAGCACATCCTAGTTCAAGGCCCACCTACAGCCGTGGAAGGAAAACCTTTGCAACGCTAAGAGGAAAACATGTTCTCATCAGCAGCATCACTACATCTGCACAAGATCTCCATGGACAAGTTCAATGGAGAGAACTTCTAGCACTGGGCAAACAAGTTCAAACAAGTCACGCAGATTCACAGCTTGTGGAAGTTCTAGAACGGGTACTACTCTCCTCCACCACCAAGGTCGCCACCACAAGTGGTGGCGGAGTTTGAATACTTCACCAAAGTTGTGTTCATGGTGTTGGACAATCACCTGACTACTCACATCCAACAAGCAACTCAAATGTACAAAGGGCATTCTGAGCCTACACGCCAAGCATGGTCCTATTTGTAGAGGACATACATGTCTGGCGACTCTACCTTCAAGTCCCACCTCCTGACTAAGCTATTGCACATCAGCCTTGACAACTTGGACAGCGTCAAACCCTACATCAACTAGGCAATATCACTTTGCGACCAACTCAATGTGACCGATGCTCCTATCTCAAAACCTTTCATTATGAATTTCCTCCTCAACGGCCTAACTGGAGAGTGGGATGACGTACAGAAAGTGCTGAAGTTCAAGCACGAAACAAAGGTGAAGGAAACCTACATTTGTAAGATGTTTCTCACTGAGCAACATGATCGGCTCTTAGTAAAGGAAAGGGAGCAAATTTTCTCAAACGCCACTTACGAGGATATTGGCGTTGCAGTCAGTTCCACTCAGCCCTCCTGAAAGAGCCAACCCATGAGGAATTCAACCTCCTCCTAGTGGTCCACCCAATCAGGGCCAAACGCCATCACGCGCAACTCTAGCGGCCAGCAACCTGGGTCACATCCTACAACAATGTGCTCATATTGCAACAAGAAAGGACAAAACCAAAGATTGTTGGAAGCGGATGAGAAAAGAGAAGGAGACAAGCTGAGGGAACAAGTCAAGAAGCAAGGGGGAGATAGAGGATAGTGGAAAAGAGAAGCAGACTCAACAGAAGGGGAAGGAGCCCGAGAAGAAGGAAGAAAGCAAAGGCAAGGCAAACGACTACACAAGGTCTGTGTTCCAACTGTAAGAAACTCAAGGCGACACGTTGGTTCCCTCTACCTATGTGTGGTACCTTGACAGTGGGTGCACATCGCACATCACATCTGACAAGTCATGCCTCCAAGATCTCCTACCTTCTACAAAACGCTTCGTCACAATGGCAAATAACAAGGGAGTGCCAGTATCTGGAAAAGGAAAAATGACTATGACCAGGTAAAAGGATGCTCAAGTCATGTTTGGTGTCGTTCTTTACATACTTGATATTGCACTGAACATCCTCTCACTTGGGCAATTGATGAAGAAAGGTGCACGCATCCTTAGTAACGGACAGCACGTCACTTTGAAAATTCATGAGGGTGAAACTTTCTCCGAAGCCCGCCTACTACCGCACGGTATGATCGAGCTAACTTCAGTGCACCAGCTTCAAGCGACTCTAAATCTCCTTACGTACGAGCTAGTGTCCACCAACCCTTAGGTGCAGACCTATTTGGTTGGCACAAACGCCTCGGCCACGTCAATGACAAGATTGTGCAATAAATGCACAAGAATTCCCAAGTCAACGGCCTCGGCATCAAACGCAACACTGACAAGGAAGTATCATCGGCATGCAAGGACTGCGTTCGTGCAAAGCTACCACATAAAATGTTTCCTCCAGCCGACAAGTGTGATGTCAGCTACCAGCTGAAGCTAGTTGAAAGAGACATCTGTGGGCCTCTTCCAATAGCCACTATGAGTTTGGGTCATCGCTACTTTCTCATGTTCATCGATGACGCAACTTGATTCGTGTGGAGCAACCCTCTACATACAAGGGATGACCCTCCTCCATACTTCTTCAAGTGGCTAGCAATGACGAAGAGGCAGAGTAACAAGAAGCTATAGGTGTTACACTATGACGGTGCTGGGGAATACACGACTGTTGGGTTCATATCTTGACTTGAAGAGATGGGGATTGTGCAATAGTTCTAAACAGCTGACATGCCATAGCAAAATGGTGTGGATGAGAGAGCCAAGAGCACGGTACAAGAGACATTACATTCAATGCTTCTGGGTGCTCAACTCAACAACAGCCGGTGGTCGTATGCTTTGAGGCAAGCGGTTTGGGTATGCAATCGCGTACCCCATGTGTCACTTCCTCGGATGACCACTCCAGGCATGGCACAGTGACAAGCGTGATATCACCATGCTCAGGACCTTTGGCTGTATGGTACTATTTTTTGTGCCTAAGGAGGGTCGCCAGAAGCTAACAGACAAAGTGACATGGGGAATTTTCCTTTGACAATGTCCCAACATGAAAGGTTGGAAGTTCTACGACGTGGACTCACAACACAGAAAATCAGCCGCGACGCCATCTTTTTCGAAAACCTCACACGTCAGACATGGGAGCAGAAGTGCAGGTCTACACCTAACTTGCTATAAACATTCTACGACACCTACAACCAATCACTAAAGGAAGTAGATGCAGATCCTGAACCACTCACCCTTCTTGATCAGGATCATGCGAGTAAAGAGGCGGTGAGCTGGGGGGGCCCCTCCACATAGACGACACAGTACGCGTCTCTAGAGACCACCATCCCGTCAAAGTAGTTGATCACAAAGCTAAGGTGGTGGGACTGGAGAATGGTGCGAAGGCAACGCGGAAGCATGAGACGCTAGGGGGAGTCCACAAGCGGCTTTTCACATACCAACTGCAGCAACAATTGGAGCAACAGAGAGCAGAAGAGAGTGAATTGGATAACATGGCCATAACGGCATATTGTGTCTTCAAGGAGGACACTGACGTTTTTGCTTAGTTCACCATAGCTCATCTATGTGCTTTGTTCACATCAATGTAAGAGCTCCCACAAGCCAAAGACGCTCAAGGAGGCTCTCAACAGAGAGCATGTGGTAGAATGGAAAGCTATAGTGGATACGCAATACAACAGCCTCATATCCCAAGGCACGTGGGAGCTTGTTGAGCTACCATCTGGTTCACAGCCTGTTTGATCGAATGGGTCTACCACATCAAGATAAAATCTGATGGGAGTATCAACAAGTTTAAAGCACGTTTGGTGGCAAAAGGATTTTCAAAAGTGGAGGAACGGATTTCTTTGAAACCTACGCCCAAGTAAGTCGCTACACCAGAGCACGCATTTTGCTTACAATAGTAGCAGTGCAAGACTACGAGGTGTAGCAACTCTATGTGAAGAACACATTTCTTCACGAGGAAGTGGACACAACAGTGTTCATGAGGTAGCCAAGAGGCTACGATGATGGAAATGGAAGAGTGTGCAAGCTGGTGAACAGCTTGTACGGACACAAGCTTCAAATCCTCCTGAAAGCCCATGACTTTCTCCCATCAGCCTACGATGATTGTCTATTCCTCCATTGTCCTTCACCAAGCAAGCGGCCAGATTGCTACACAGTGGTCTACATTGACAACATCCTCATCATCCGCCCATCATCACTATTCATCAAAGTCACAGGTACGGCCATAGCAAAAGAAGTCAATGTGACACTCATGCCAATTTTCAAGAATTATCTCGGCATAAACATGAAATCCGACCGCAAGACTTGGACGCTTATGCTGAGCCAATAGACTTGCTCTACCAAGGTCTTTGAAAGTTTTGACGTGCCTGACAGGCATGTGCCTACTCCTCTCACTCAACAGCAGCTGCTCCATGAGGGATCAGGGGGAGGAGTGAGACAAACTACCGAAGCCTAATTGGTTCACTGATGCACACTGCAAACTGCACGCGTCCAAACCTATAGTTTGTTGTTATCAGCTTGGCATGCGAAAATGAAACTTGTGCACAAGCGGCCTATAAGGAGCTTGATCGAGCCCTTGGCTACATCAAGACCACAAGCAATGCAAGTCTTTAACTTTGGAACCTCAAGCGATCTCAAACTTTGTTGCTACGTGGATGCTGATTTTGGAGGAATCCAAGAAGACAAACGTAGCACCAACGGCTTCGTGTGTTTTCTTGGTGGAGGAGGTGTCTCATGGATGAGCAAGCGACAAAGCATCATCACTCTCAGTTCAGTAGAAGCCAAGTATGTGGCAGCTAGTACAGCAACTCAGGATGTTACCTACCTGCGCAACCTCCTCAATGACAGCCGCTTTCCACAAGAGAAGCCGACTTAATTCTTTGTCCACAACAGCTTGGCAATCAACGTGGCTAACTCTACAAAATTCGAGGGTCGAACCAAGCACACCGGCATTCAAGGGCATTGGATTTGATCCAAAGTCCAAGACAGGATGATGAAGATTGTGAAAATTCCACAAAAAGGCCAGATGACGACTACTTGACAAAAAGCGTCCCTAAAGGCATCCTCTACAGGTGCATGCAGTAATGCACACTCACCACAAAGGCGTTCTCATAGTATGACCTGAAGAAGCGTGAGGAGAACGGGACACGAAAATCAAAAGGGCGAATCCGCGCCATGGATGCCTCCTGCAGCATGCAAATGGGCTTCACGTGCTTCATATTGCACGCAAACATGACAGCATGAAGCACTAGAAGGAGAAGAAGGAAAAGGTGAATTTTAGACATAAAATCTCTGGCCAAAAATGGAGTCCGCATACGTAGTTCCCCTGCAAGCCCATTGGCCAACTCTCCTTCCACGTCTCACCAATGCAACCACGAACCACGCGGTAGTTTTGGTCGACCTCTCAAGTGCAAAGCGCAAGTCAAGATTTTTGGAGTGGGCTACATCTCATCACAACGGCATGTTTATCTCCTGGTGGTAAACACAATCTCCAAATAGTAGGTGAGTCAAAAATTGTGCTTAGGGCATCACTTTCGGAGGTCATTTTTTTGTCGTTGCAACGACTCCCACCATAAATGCTACACTCACTGTTCCAGTGGAAATTTGCAACAACTTTGACCCACAAAAAATTGGTGACAACTGAGTTCGCCCAAAAAGACAAAAAAAAGGCTACATAGGCACCTTTACGCCAGTCATAGCATCAGAAGTTGGTCCACTCGCTACCTTCATAGCGGCGGCATCAAAACGACGCGGAGTAGATGGCATCTTGCTCAACCTCTCGAGGCGATCTACACAGGCGCAACCACCACTGAGCAAGCAAGCAAGCCGACAAGCAATAAAGCAAGCAAAACAACAAGCAAACAAGCCAACAAACAGGTAAGCAAGCAAGCCAGCAAGCAAGCAAGCGAGCAAGCCACCCAATAGCTTCGCAAAAAATCAAGCAAATATGCCGGCTAGCGAGCTTGACGCTGACGTTAGCATGAGCGAGTGAGCAGGAAAGCATGCAAACAAACTTGCCACTCACATCAACGCTCGCAAATGCGTTCAGAAAATGCAAGGGCACAACAGTTGGACAAAAACGTTCAGTAAAACCAGCACTTGTTTTGCAAAACAGAAACAATGCAACCAGCAGAAAATCAGAGAATGCAATTGCATGGATGAAGATACAAGCCATTTTCTCCTAGCATCCATGGACAAGAATTGTGTTTGCTATCTGCTCACTTTTGTCACAAAATCAGCATCGCACACGCTCACCTACAAGCACGTGCGTGTAGTAGTACACCAAATAGGCCTTGCTTGTCAGATATTTTTGACAACACGCCCCCGATTCTGTGGACTTGTCCACCTGCAACCTTTGTGACAGACGAACAACTCCTATACATTCAAACTGAGTCATCAAACCGCCAACAAATGGGACTGAAACGGGTAAGCAAAGCAGCAACTAACTATTCACTGGTAGTGATTAAGGAAAAGTGTGCCTAAGTGACTGAACGTGAGGAACAAAACTGTCACGATCCTCCTAGTGACCTTTGTTTACCTCCACCGGTTCCAAACACAAGGGGGGGCCAAAAACACCATTTTTGAGCCTAACACAGAATTTGCCAACTCAGAAGGAGATGGACGAGGGTAGGCATGAGAAAACATGTTTTGAGGCACATGGTGAGCCTCATGCACAAGGTCCATCGGCAAAAATGCTTCCACAAGAAGCAACCAATCTTTTTTTGCAGTTGCTCAAAATCCACCAACCAATTTTCTCCTCCTCTGACAAACCCAAGACAAGTCCAACAAAACCCAAGTCAGCTCCACATGAGTCTCGGAAACCAACACCCCTAAAAACGAGAAGAACAATTTTCAATTTGCTCCAAGAGTCGACATGAACTTGTTCCTTACTCTTGATTTCACCGAGGACACGGCTTTGCTCCAATTTCTCAAAAACAATTTTTGGAAGTTTCTCAGGGAATTGTTTAGGGATCACCCGCACTGAAATGGAGTCGTTTCACCAAAAAACCAATTAGATGGAAGTGTTGGAGTGTTCAATTACAACGTTGGTTTCGTGCTCCGTAACATTGAAGTTGCTACTGTAATCAAAGGACCGTAGAAGGAATTACAGATTTTACCGTACCTTACCCGAGTTCATTTTGGCTCCAAATCTTCCTCAGACTCAACCAGATTTTTTTCTGGTGTCTAACTTCTTCGGGTGCAAAAGGGCCTACGCTATAAAAAAAATGTAGGCATGCGTACGAGGTAACGCATGCCCTTTACCAACACCAAGGGAGAGAGCAGGCTACACAGTGCACAGTGTTGCATTGGCACACAGGGCAAGATTACCTAATCTTGATTGACCTACATGCATCCAAGGTTGGAGAGCAACATCTACTGCATCATCTCCAACATGCACGAGGTATGAAGTAGAGATCTACAATCTTCATGCACTTGTAGAGAAAAATCAATGGTGGAGGAGGATTACTTCTAGAGGAAACCACCTGATGAAGAAAATTCACCATGAAATTTTATGAAGCTTCCTACATCAAGAAGCTTCCCCAACGATGATTCAAGAGCTGGGTAACGTAAAACAATTGGAGGAAATTTCCTTTGCAAGGAAGCTTCATACCTACAAAATAAAAAGGTGACCATTTCCACCACACATGAGGAAACTTCCCCTCAAAGGCGGTCAACTTGCGAGGGCCACATGTAAATAAGGCGACAGCCCTGGCACACCTCACGTAATCAACTCTTTCAAAAACAGCAGCCTAAGTACTTCAAGACCTCGAGACTTCAACTTCTCTATCATCATCATCTCGTTTGCTACTGGAGTGCCTACCACAGCACCCAAATGAAGACTCTGTTGGAGTTCACTCTGAAAACCCCAATAAGATTGGCACTTTATTACTAGCCTGGGTTGACTACCTAGAGGCATGACTACCTTGAAGGTACTGGTTATGCCAAGATCCCTTGCGTTGACAGCCTTGAAGGCCTAGGAAGGATTGTCCCTACTAGGATGCCAGACAGCTTAGTGCTCTTAACATAGTTGTGTGAAGGTTGATACTTGTACTTTGTATTTTGTACTATCAATGAAGAGGTTCATTTCTCAGCTGTGTTCCTTTGTTTTCATTCTTTCTAAGCACCAAGATCTATGTACAGGCAGCAAAGAACCTAGACCTTGCTGCCACCACTTCTGTTGTGCAAAATTTGACAAAATGTAATGTGAAATAATAGGATTCATGAAAGAATGTGATAAATACTTAATGGCATGGAACCTTTGAGAAATTTTATGCTTTCCGCTCATGGTTCATGACTTCCATGTCATTCACATTGCAGATTTTTTGTATCCATGTAAATGTTAAGAGGATTCATAATGGAAAGGAGGTGAGGATCTCTAAGCCAATGTCATATTTTTCTCTACCTAGGTATATTATTTCATATGAATGCAAGAGTGACATGGACCCAATGAGATATTTTCATCAAAGCTTGAGAAATAGAGTGAGGTTTTTTACGCATCAAAAATAAGCATTCTGAACAAGAAAGACAATTGAAAATCTAGAGAGGATAAAATGTACAATCAAAAACAATTATTCATAAAATACCTTCATAAAATCATCACAAGAAAAAATCACCTGTTATTATAACAAATTAAATTATGCTCATGTTCATAACGTTATATGCACCCCATACTTTTCAGAATCAATGCAATGTTTAGATGTGAACACCACCATGAAACTTCTCTTCACATGTCACTTTTGATTTCCCCATTGTCTTTGATCGATTTCTAAAACATCTGCTTCGCCACTTCTTCGGATTTGAACACCACCATGGACTGGAGGTTCTTGCTAATTGCAAAGTATTTTATCAAGGCAATCATACCCATCGCATTGATGCTCTCCTCCTTCCTGATGACATGTATGGCCTTGCCATAGTGGTCATTACCTTATATGACATGAATCACTACATTTTAGTAGTAATTCTTATGATTAAAGGAATAAAAAACGTCTCAACACTTGCTAAAACCTTGTGAAGGACGTGCTAAACTTTACCACAACGTGGGAAAGCAAAGTTCAAAAATCTATGTGGCTTGGAATGCGTGGGATATAAATTTTTACGAATGACAAGCTTGTTAATGTCTGACTATTCTATGTGGCATTCTTAGCTAAGGACTCTAATTCTTCATCCTTGTTATCATCCACATAACCCTCTTCATCTGTCAGAGAAGCCAATTTCATCATCATTGCTAGAAACAATACCTAAAAGATTGACTTAAAAACCATCATTGACGGTGCTACGACCCCACATCTTGTGCAAAAAAAAGGTACCACGTATCAAGCACAAATTACAGGCCTTTTTGAAACGTGGTCTATGATTCATGAGAGAACACCGTTAACAAGCACTGTTTAGATGTTCCAAGACAACCTCATCCCATCCCCACCCTGTTATAAGTGGATGGGTGCTGAACCACTTAAGAAAGCGCATCAATCCCTCTTGTTTATTGTACAAAGTCTCATGGAAAGGTATAAGCAGGCTATTTGTAGTTCAAACACCAACAAGAGGTGGAGGTGAAGTGAGTACAAGATGCACCCTTGGAGAAAGTGTCGACGTACTCGTTCACGTGAGGACAATAATGAAAGGTTTTGCCCATTCTTCATGCATGTGATATACTTTCTTTATCAGGCCGGAAGGGAGTTTGGCGTGAACAATGTCCCCCTCCCTTGACATGGAAGCTTGTATCTTGTGAGTGTTTTAGTGAGGTTATCTTCTAGACAACACTTCACATACTAAAATTTGTTCATTAAAAATTCTACATGAACGAATTATGGAAGTCCATCAAAATATTCCGAAATCTTTTATAAGAAGCAAAAATACTACGTACTCGCACATATGATGCTTAGATGGCACATTGCAATCAAATCAAAACAACATGACAAATCGAAGTCCCGCCTCCTCTTTCCCAAACATCACAAATATATTGATAGGGTGTTTGAGGGAGTGTAACATGGATAGAAGCCAAATGATACATGAGTGCATTGATCCACTTCTATTTCATTTTTACCATCCTTGGGATGCACTTTCATATCCACTCGCATCATACACTTTTTACATGAGGGGGGATGGATGCCCCCCTCCCATCAAAAGTGATAAGTTTATCCTATTTGTGAATTAGTTGGTGTATCTTATAGACATTCCTTTTAACATACTTGTTTGCATGTAATAAAGAAAGAACAAAAAAATTGAGAAAATCAACAAAAATAAATCAAGAGCTTGGCAGAGGAAACCCTTTCGGAAAGACTTGCACATATGGTGCTCACATGACACATTTCTCATCAGAAAACTTAGCACCTTGCTTTAAAATCCTTTGGCCCACCCCCCCCCCACAAATATTGCTCATGTGTTGTGAGTGTGTATCAGAAAATGTATCAAAGATATGTACAAAAAGATACACAAATTTGTTCATGAACTTGTGTATTCCATTGGCCACCATACAGATACATTTCCTGATACACTTCCGCACTTCACTTTTGAGATTGACCCCCCCACAAAAGGTACGACAGGATCTAGTGAGTGTATTGGTAAGTGTTACACAAAGACAACTTTCAAATTACACAAATGTAACCTCTTCCATGACCGGTGGAACAATAGATACCGTCTATGTTCACAAATAGTGGATTTTGAAGACAATATTGACTCAAAGATACAATAGTTTATCTCTATCAAAATGCAAAAACAATCAATTTTGAACGTCAATTGATTGAAAGTGATGATATTCCAAGGATACAAATTTTGTCATCCAAAGAGTATTTCATTGCCAATAGATGTTTTGTGTGAGGGAAAAGATTTTAAACACTATTCAACATTTGTAAATGCTAGCACCCGTGGATCCATGCATTGACAGCCTATGGAGAATGTATACTTGGATTATTTACGTTAGAGAAAAATAAACAAGTTATATCTCATCAGATTTAAATGAATTACTACCATGAGGTACAACGAGGGTGAGCTAACATAGTGCAACCCAAGAAACGTCTTAAAAACAATATTATTTGACTTTCACTCAAGGCGTGTCGTACCTTTGATGTGTGCGACAATGAATTTGTTGTCGTAATCATCTTTGACTTGCAAGTTATGTTCCAAAACATCATGTTTTGCGACGTAGAACTACAGACTATATAGCACACGTTCCTTAATTATAATCTTCAAAGGGAATTTCTAAAATCACAAAGTATTTACCATGTAATATAGACAAGTATCAAAGAGAATTCTTGGAACTAATTTCTATTATTAGGATTATGAAAACCGTTTTTAGTGAAAGCAATTCATAAGAACATTCAGAGAAATTGTAGTGATCATGTAGACATAATTTTGTTTGTAATTAGACTCCAAGAAATAATGTCAGTTTTCAAAGTTTTTTTCAGAAGGATACACAACATGTGTCTTCATCTTATACAATTACTAGCAAGTGTATGAATTTGGGCTGATTGGGCATAAATGATTATCACGGGGGGGGCATACGGAGTCTTCGTGATTATAATCTGAAGTGAATGAAAATTGCATTTGGGTCGGTCTGTCTGTACTCTCTTATAGGTCAATGAATGTAACATCACACTATATAGTATTTCAAATTGTGGCGCACCTTAAATGACACGGCATATCCATGGGCCTGATCCAGACTTGCTGAACTTGGGCACGGGAGAGAAAGTGGGGGAAGAGGCTCTACTGCAAAGTTCTTTGCGGATTCTACTGGAGTCTTTTTCTTCTTTCTGCAGAAAAACAAATCCTTGTTTTGTGCTAGAAATCCTTGTGATGCAAAACCCACTTACCCGTGAAAACCGGGATTGAACCCCTCGCGCAATTGGAAAATGTCCGCGATTGTAGGTCTAGCTATGTTTTGGACATATCTGTTGGCAAATCTCTTGCCACCCAAATCATTGGATCGACTTTAGCAATGCAGGAGTCTTGGCATGCCACAGAACAAGGATTGAACGCATTGTCCAATCAGAAATCTGGTCGCGAGACCTTCTGTGGACCTACAGACTGCTGCGGGTCTGCGGTGGTCGCATACATTTGTGTAGGAGGTCCCATCAGCGCGCAGGGAGTTCACATCGCCATATCATCTCCCTGTACCCCTTCATTTAGAAGAAAAATGCGAAAATGGTGCCCTTTTGAAAGTAGCACGCAAAATTGGTGCCCCCCCAACGTGAGCACGCAAAATTGGCATCCCTTCGAAGCGAGCACGCACAGATGGCATCCCCCCAAAGCGAGCACGCAAACATGGACCCCTCCTAGGATAGCACGCAAAAATAGCACCCCCCCTGGCGACGCCACATCAGCAACCCAACTTTGCGATTGATATTTTTCCTATCCATTTTTTCTTCCGATTTCTCTCTTGCAAAAACATTTCAATATTTAAACAGAACGGAATTGACTCTAAAAAGAAAGTGATCAGGACTCTTGGAGGAATAGGACCCTATTATTTCCATTCGCGCCTTTCTTTTTTCCCATCACGTCAAAGGCCATTTTTTTCTTTTTTTCTATTTTTTGCCGTCACGTCAAATGCTATCTGCCCCACTTTTTTCCTTTCTTTTTCTCTCATCAAAGCCAAATGGGAGTGGGAGAGGGTTGGGGAGGCGAAAGCAAGGTAGATCGCCTTCAAAGGCGATCTGCCCCGCTTTTTTTTACTTCTCGTGTCAAAGCCAACTGAGAGGCGGAGGGAGGGGGAGGCAAAAGCGGGGCAGATTGTGTTCAAAGGCAATCTGCCACGCTTTTTTCTCTTTTCTTGCGTCGAAGCCAACTGAGAGGGGGAGAGGGAGGGGGAGGGGAAAGCGGGCAGATCGCTTTTGACACGAGAAAAAAAAAATTAAAAAAATTGCCTTCGATGCGATGGGGAAAAAAGGCGCGAATAGAAATGATAGGGTCCTGTTCTACAAAGAATCCTAATCACTTTCTTTCTTGAGTCAATTCCGTTCTTTCCACATTTTGCAATGTTTTTGCATTAGAGAAATCAGAAGGAAAAATGGACAAGCAAAATGTCTATCGTAAATTTGGGTTGCTGACGTGGCGTCGCCGGAGGGGGGTGTTATTTTTGCATGCTAGTTAGCGGGGTGCCATTTTTGCAGGGCGCAATTTTTGCGTGCTATCCTAGGAGGGGTCCATGCTTGCGTGCTCGCTTTGGGGGGGCGCCTTCTGTGCGTGCTCGCTTTGGGGGGGCGCCAGTTTAGCGTGCTCACGTTGGGGGGGGCGACAGTCTTGCATGCTAGGGCGCCATTTTGCATTTTTCTCCTGCTACCCGTGCCTTCTGCTGCCGTGCCGGAGTCCGGGGAGATTGGATGAGGCCCTATATCGAATCGGTTTTCCCCGACGGAACGAGGGAGAGAGCAAGTGGAGATGGCGACGGCTGTCCGACAACCTTGGGACGACCGCCAGAGAAAAATGCAAAAATGGCACCCCTTTGAAAGTAGCACGCAAAATTGGCGCCCCCCCAACGTGAGCACGCGAAATTGGCGCCCCCCCGAAGCGAGCACGCAAAGATGGCGCCCCCCCAAGGCGAGCACGCAAACATGGACCCCTCCTAGGGATAGCACGCAAAAATGGCGCCCTGCAAAAATGGCACCCCGCTAACTAGCACGCAAAAACAGCACCCCCCCTCCGGCGACGCCACATCAGCGGCCCATCTTCGCGATTGATATTTTGCCTGTCCATTTTTCGTTCCGATTTCTCTCATGCGAAAGCATTGCAATATTTACACAGAACGGAATTGACTCGAGAAATAAAGTGATCAGGACTCTTTGCAAAAAAGGACCCTATTTTCATTCGCGCCTTTGTTTTTTTTTTCCATCGCGTCGAAGGCCGTTTTTTTTTTCTATTTTTTGCCGTCACGTCGAATGCTATCTGCCCCTCATTTTTTTCCTTCTTTTGCTCTCATCGAAGCCAAGTGGGAGTGGGAGAGGGTTGGGGAGGC
>SZWC01006344.1:7419-47267 GCA_023375785.1 Penium margaritaceum | reverse complement strand
GACCTCACCCTCGCTCCCCCTATCCCTCGTCCTCTCTTGCTCGTTTGCAAGGAGGGCGAGGGGGGGCGAGGGCACGAGGCCACGAGGCCTCGCCCTCGAGGCCCTCGTGGCCCCTCAGCCGCCGATCGGGCTGAGGCCGCGATCGGCGGCTGGCGGCTGGCCGGCCTGTGGCCGGCCGGTCGCTTGGCCGGCCGCCGGCCGTCCAGCCGGCCGGCAGCGAGCTGGCAGACGGCCAATGAATTGCTGGCCGCCGGCCAGCCCTTGCTGACGCGAGGGGTGGTGCGGATCCACCCCTCGCTTCAGCGAGGAGGGAGGGCCGAACCGGCCCTCCCGCTACATTCCTCCCCACTTAGTATGAACCGTCCCGGTTCATGAACAACAAGTAGGATTGTCAGTCAGTGAGTCATCAACACTGTGAAAGAAAATTAATAATTTCAATCACCAGCAAAACATGAACACGTGCATGGTACTTAGACCTAAGCTACAGCTTGTAGGTCAGGACGGCTAGCGACCTCCCCCCTTTAGGCTGGAGCGTCCACGCGACAACCATGTTGGACGTCCCCAACCTCCTATGTTCGCTGTCCATGAATGCTGCCCTGTGGGAATGTTGTTCACTTTTTCTGCGTTCAGGTGGTACCTCCTGCCACGCGTCAATCTGTGCGAGCTGCAAGCTCGCTCCAGTACTCGTTGACCACCCTTGTGGGCAACCGAGATTCGGCCTCCCATGAATTATGTTCAGGTCCACAACCGGCCCAATGAACGAGGTACTCCCTGACAACGCGCAACCGAAGAGTTTGCTCTCGGTGTTGGAGTGGGCGAAGGACCTCGTATTGGCCGTCGGCAGCCAAGACTGCTCGTGGTGGCTGAACGGTTCCTTCTGCCGTGTATGGAGCCAGCAGGCTCACATGAAACACATCATGTATCTTCATACTCGGTGGAAGTAGCAATCGGTATGCCACTGGCCCGATGCGTGCCACAATGGGAAACGGCCCAATCCACTTCGGTAGAAGTTTTCTTGCCCTTGGCGACTTCAGCCGAAGGTTTTTTAGTACAAAGCAGCACTCTGTCACCGATGTCAAACGAGATCTCCCGGCGACCTTTGTCGGCATATGCCTTTTATCGTTGCCGAGCTACTTGAAGGTGACCCTTCGCCTCCTGTAATAAGGATTCGATGCGCTCGGCAAAGGCTTGAGCGGAAGGAACCTGCCCTCCTGTACTCCCACTCGTCACTAATGAAGAGAGTACCACTGGATGCCAACCACTGTTCAACACAAACGGTGCGAACTGTGTGGACTCGTTCACCGAGTTGTTCACCGCAAACTCTGCCGGTTCTAGGAATTCGTCCCAATCATGCATGGCAGGGTCCACGTACATGCGGAGTATCTGCTCTAGACTACGATTCATGCGCTCTGTTTGTCCGTCATTTTGAGGGTGAAATGTTGTCGACATTTGGGATTCACTACTGAAGTATTCGTGCATCTTTTCCCAGAACTTACTAGCCAATTTGTGATCCCGATCGGAGATAATGCGCAACGGCAAGCCGTGGTACTTTACGAGACCCTCAAAGAAGAGACGAGCGGTCTCCTCTGCGTTCACGTCATTGGTTGTAGGAATGAAGCGTGTTATCTTTGTCAAAAGATCCACAACCACTAGTATTGCATCATGGCCACGGGCCGTGTTCGGAAGACCAATAATGAAGTCCATGCTGACGCACTCCCATGGAGTCCCAGGAATCGGAAGTTGTTGGAGGAATCCAGCAGGCTTCTTGTTACTAGCCTTATTCTGAAGACATGAATCTCATGTCATGCAATACTTACGGACATCAACACTCCCCCCTGGCAACCAATAGTGGTCCGAGAGTGCCTGTCCGGTCTTTCGAGGTCCCACATGACCTGCGACTGGCGGGTCGTAGAACTGGAAGATAACCTTTGCTCGAAGGTCTCCCGAGTTTGGCACAACAACTTGTTCTCCATGCCAGAAGATTCCTGCAGCCTCCACCAAGCCGTACTTGTCCAAATTTCGGGAGTCTTGAAACCAAGAATCCACACAGTATCCCATCCGGATCATGTTTACAAAACCGTTGTACTGGATAATCTCTCGTGGTGGTTGCCGCAGAGGTACAGGGGGATCTGGTGGTTGTATTGTTGCTGTTGCAATGGCCATGAAACACCCACTCACTTCAGTGGTTGCTTTAATTTCCACAGGCTGTCGCCTGAGTGGATCGGCCACATTGATGCGTCCTGGCCGATATTCCCATGTGAACGAGAATCGACTTAGGTATTCACTCCAACGCGCCTGCCATCTTGACAGGTTCGGTTGCATTTGGAAAAACACCAATGGATTATGGTCGGTCACGACCGTCATACCCCCTTCAGCACCCTCGAGGTAGCAACACAACATCTTGGAAGCGTGTACTACCGTAAGGAGATCTTGATCCCCAGTCGTGTACCGCGTTTCCGCGGGAATGAGCTTCCGGCTCTCATACATAACTAGGTGACCATTCTACATGAGGAAGGCTCCGAGTCCTACTACCGACGCATCACATCGAACCTCCCACGGTTGCGATGGATCCAGAAGAGCTAGGACGGGCGCCGTGGATAGGAGCTCTTTGACCTTGAGAAAAGCGTTCTTGCAATCAGATGTCCATTCCCAACGCACGTCTTTTCGAGTGAGCTTGGTTATCGGTGCTACCAGGGTAGAATACCCTTGCATAAACCGTCGAAAGTAGTTTGCAAGGCCGAGGAAAGACCGTATCTGCCCAACATTCTCGGGACGTGGCGAGTCCACAACGGCTTGGACCTTTCGTGGATCAACATGGATGCCGTCCTTGCCGATGATGTGTCCAAGGTATTCAAGTTCATCTTTTGCAAACTTGCACTTGCTCACTTTCGCAAAGAACTTCTATTCCCAAAGGATTGCGAGAACTTCGCGGAGATGTTCTATGTGCTCTTCCATTGATTTGGAGAAAACCAGGATGTCATCCAGGTAAACCAAGGCAAACTGTCCTAGTTGCTTGGCAAACGTTCGGTTCATTTCTCCTTGGAAGGTTGTCGGGGCATTCATAAGCTCGAAGCATAACAATCGGAACTGATAGTGTCCCATGTGCGTTCGAAACGCGGTTTTGGGCACATCATCTTCCGTGATGCGGATTTGATGGTACCCTTGAGACAAATCCAAGGACGAAAATACTTTTGCGCCTTGGAGTTGGTCAAAAAGGTCCTCAATCCGCGGTAAGGGGAATCGATTTTTCACCGTCAGCTTGTTCAACGCCCAGTAATCCACGCACATGCGTAAACCACCGTCCTTTTTGTTCACAAAAAGGATCGGCGCACCGTACGCGGAGCTACTTGGCTCGATCCACCCTTTTGCAAGGTACTCTTTGATTTGGCATTCGGCCTCTCGCCTTTCTGCTGGACTAAGGCGATACGTGGGTCTGAACGGAGGAGTCGCCTCCGGTTGTAGCAGAATCGTGTGGCCCATGTGTCTTTCTGGTGGAAGCCCAGCCGGTGGGTCTTGGAATACATCCGAGAACTCTGCCAATAGAGATTTGATCTCTTGTGGCGTGTATTCCGTCACGTCGTCCTCCAATTTCTGCAGCTGAGCCAAGAAGTATCGACAACCTTGTCGAATACGTCTCTTGACCTGCATTGCAGACAAGCTGGCATGGACTTTGAGTCGGGTTGGTGATAATTCCGTACTCGAAATCAACGTAAAGCGACGTTGTCCTTTCCGGAGGATCAAACGCTTTGATTCAAAGCACATTAGAGCCTTGTTGTCACGGAGCCAGGGATCGCCTAGCACCACGTCAAACGGGTCAAAAAGGTTGAGTACCTTCAACGTGACACTCTGTGAGTACCCTTGAATACAAATTTTCGCTTTACAAGTACCGGTCACGGGTACCGTACGGTTGTCACCGACAACGACTGTGCCATTCGACGGCTCGTACTTCAGGCCAACCTGTCGGGTAAAGCCAAGGCTAACAAAAGAGTCGTCCCCTCCAGTGTCAGCCAATACGTTCATGAGAGCACCAGCTAGGTGTCCTTTGAACTGCATCATCATGTTGCCCCCACTCTTCCGAGTGAACAGACTCGACGACGGTAAGCCGAGTTTGTGATAAACACGGAATCTGTACAACGGACGTCGCAACTCCCATGATTCACCCACTCGAGTCCACATCTTGTGGGCACGTGTGAATTCGGCTAGCACCTTCCAGTCTTGAAATTTGACAAGGTCGAAATCGTCGACTAAGGGTACTGCAAACGTGATTGAACTCATTGCTTTGAGGGCATTTGCTTCAATCACTGTGTCACACAACTCTTGCACAGTGGGCAGTGTCGCCACCACTAAGCATGTACGATCATGCATCTCGTCCAGAGATGCAAGGTTTAGTGGGCAATGTCGGTCGGCAAGTGTAGAATGCGGTTCAACAAGAGGAGAAAAGACAATAGAAAAATTAGAACTCGTCAAAAACTCAATTTTTTTAGCATCCTCATCAGGAAATATGAACCCACACTCGTGATCCAGTTTTACCCCTGAGTGGTCCCCACTGATGTCACTCAAGGGTGCGGAAAACCCGCCCCATGGCCTTGTCCGTTACCACGGCTAGGCCCATTGCCGTGACCGCGACCCTATCCACGGCCCTGTCCGCGGCCTCCTGCTGCACCATCTCCACGAGGTGCTACTGCTGCAGCTAACGCCGCGGCCTCTTGTCCAACCCTAGCAGCCTGAGGGCACTGAGCCCTAAAGTGGCCCGGCTGCATGCAGTTGTGGCAGAGTCCTTCGTAGAAGGATGTGTTGCGACGCTCACGCGCCGCCTACAGCTCGTCATTCTCGCGGCTCCGCTTGTTGTTGGGGCCCTTGTATCCACCAGCCTTCTTGGTTGGAGGGTTTCAGGTTACTTACCCTTGGCCCGGCCTCGCTGTCCAGCTGACCCACCAGCCCTTGCAGCGTCCATGCGCATGTCGCGGCCTTGTTGTGCACGTGCGTTCGACCGTGCATCAGAGTAGTGCTTCGGGTTCGCCGAATACACTTCGCTCATGTAGTCGCGCAACGCCCTCCAGCTTTTCCAAGCTTGGCCAGTGGCTGTCGTGGTGGTCTTGTCTTTCAGCTTCTCGCTGGCGTTACCATCACACAAGTACTCCAGCAGCATGCACTCTGGGTACTTGAAGGTCTGAGTCCCATCGCCCTCGGTGAAGCTTTCGGCTTCTTCCACGAGTGCGGTGAACTCGCTCAAGTAGGATTGGAGCGAGCTGCCCAGCTGCCTGAAGTCCTTGATCTTGTGGAAGGCGCACTGCGCCTCCTCACGTTGGGTGCACTTCTTGCGCATGATCGCGCAGAAGGCCTCCCACGGCATGGGCTGCCACTCAAGGTGCGGCTGCTGCGCAGTCCACTCCTTGACCACATACTTGAAGAGTTTGTCTTCAAGCCGCNCCATCGCCCTCGGTGAAGCTTTCGGCTTCCTCCACGAGTGCGGTGAACTCGCTCAAGTAGGATTGGAGCGAGCTGCCCAGCTGCCTGAAGTCCTTGATCTTGTGGAAGGCGCACTGCGCCTCCTCACGTTGGGTGCACTTCTTGCGCATGATCGCGCAGAAGGCCTCCCACGGCATGGGCTGCCACTCAAGGTGCGGCTGCTGCGCAGTCCACTCCTTGACCACATACTTGAAGAGTTTGTCTTCAAGCGTCGTGGCAAGGTCGCCCCACTGGCCGAGTGGAGCCTTGTGGACACGTAGGACGTGCTCCATGCGGTTCAGCCAGTCGGTCAGCTTCACGCCCTTTCGAAAGATCTCCACACTGTGGAGGAAGGACGTGTTCAAAACCGACCCCGAAGTTGTCGAGGTAGGCAAGTCGTCGCTGCCACCGGCGATGGCATCTGCAGCCGCGGTACGCTGCGCTTGCTGTTGCATCCGCACCTGGGTCACGCTCTGCAATGCCTTGTCGAGGTTGTTGCATCGGCGGCTTGCCTCATGGGCGGCAAAGCGCTTCAGCTGGCGATCACGGTCAAGGTCCGTCAAGGTTCGCAAAATGGCGTTCTCTGTCCGCGTCAGGGGTATACCCCCTTCGCAAGACTGAGGGGCAATCGTCATCAACGACCCAGAGTAGGGAGACTCGAATATTTCGAGTCTCCGGAGGCCCATTTCCGTTTTTAACCAAACCCCTGGTTTTGGGACCCAAACCAGGGGTTGTTACCTCGAACTCGTGTGTTTGCATGAGTTATTTTGTTTGTTTTATGTCGAAGTTTGTCGTAAACGAACTTCGATATACATTTTGTCGTCCTGGCGCGAAATCGTCGCGTGCGAGGCACGCTGGCGATTTCGCGCCAGTTATTTCGACCTCACCCTCGCTCCCCCTATCCCTCATCCTCTCTTGCTCGTTTTCAAGGAGGGCGAGGGGGGGCGAGGGTACGAGGCCACGAGGCCTCGCCCTTGAGGCCCTCGTGGCCCCTCAGCCGCCGATCGGGCTGAAGCCGCAATCGGCGGCTGGCGGCTGGCCGGCCGGTGGCCGGCCGGTCGCCTGGCCGGCCACCGGCCATCCAGCCGGCCAGCAGCGAGCTGGCCGACGGCCAGCGAATTGCTGGCTGCCGGCCAGCGCTCGCTGACGGGAGGGGTGGTGCGCAACCACCCCTCGCTTCAGCGAGGAGGGAGGGCCGAACCGGCCCTCCCGCTACACATAGCATCTACTAGATTGATTTTTCTTGGTCCATGCTTGATGTCGTAATCAAAGTTAGACTTGCTGAACTAAACCCATTGAGTTCGTCCACTGTTCATGTTTAAATGAGTCTTGAGGTATTTCTGGGCATGATGGTCAATGCAGACGATGCATCCTCGGCATTTTCCAAGTAGCAATGCCCATCTTGAGTGCGTGCACAACTCTGAGTATTCTTTCATTCACTGCGTAGTTGATTTCCGACCCACGTAGTTTTCTCAACATACCCTTCTACACTTTGATTTCAAATTAAACTATTTTTGCCTCGGTTGAAATTCGTCAAAATTGAATTTTACATCAAATTCAAGGCTGGAAAAAATATTTCAAATCTGTAACATTCAAATTGAACATGCCACTGTTCAATAAATTAGTCTAACAATGAAGGGTCACATGTACATTTTTTCTCATTGTTCCTGTTTCATGTGCAAAAAACCTGTACTGAGGTTTTTTTAAACAGCCTCGTCATCAGGCTTGGTGACAGCTACGCCTGATGACGAGGCTGACGAGCTTGATGCCTCCTCATTAGTCGTGCACGTAGCCTCGACATGCTTGCTGGACTCCAACCATTCGTCTAAATGGGAAAATTGAACATGACCTTTCATCAAATTTAATGTTACGAGTTGTTACGTGGTCGGAAGTGGAGTGGTTCACAATTGAAAACGGGGCTTGTTAATTTTCACAAGAGTGGGGCCAGATGGGTATTTTGGAGAAGAGGAAAGCATACTTCATTTTTCCAAGTGCCAAAACTCGGCAACGTATACACAAATGGAAAGTGCAAGAAAATGAGGCTCGGTTGAGCCGTTTGGGTGTTTGGCGGTTCGGGTGCTACGGCGCAGTGTTTTGACTCGTTGGCTCGAGAAGTCCCTCGTTGGTTCGACGGGGGGCTTCGAGATCAAATTGAGGGTTCGCGAGGTTTGTCGAAGTCGCTCAAAAGAACCTCGTCCGCAGTCTCGAAACATCAAGGACCGTCGAGAATACGTTCCGGCGAGTTCCGAAAGTGATCGGTGCTTACAACGCAAGTTGCCCAACACCTCCATGGCTTTGGGTTTGTAGGTTAGATGATGAAGTACATTGTCGATGTCCTTTGCACAGCATGGTATTGCATGGCTCAAGTTGGCATGCCAATAGGTTTAGTGGGGTTTGGCGTCCTCTTTCCTAACTTAAGACAAGGAACATGCACTTGAAAAGACAACAAACATCATGTTGTCTAAGTGCTTTCGGGCCATGGAGGTTGCAGAAGCCGGTGTAATGTTGGTTGGGTTGTGGGTGAGACCTGGTTTGAAAGTTGGTCCATATCAAACACTCGTTACACAAGTATTGACTCTACCATGACATCACACGAGAGTTCATAACACATAGTCCATTAAGAAAAAACCCAGGCCACCTCATCCTCCTCCTCCATGGGCTCATCATGAAACAGGAGTTCAGACGCATATACAATGACCTCACTTTGGAATGCCAAATTAGACACACGCGTGAATTGAGAGGGAGCGCATGCGTTTTTCACCATACGCTCCTCGTTGCAAATGTATTTCCATGCATTATAGAACCATGCACATGCCAATTCAAGTACCACAAAAGGATCCCCCCTGGAAGTTACCTACTTGTCGACCTATTTTCTGTCCATGCTTTCAACAGTAGCTTTCGTATCTTAGATGATGAAGTACCTTCTGGATGTACTTTGCATCGCATGGTGTGGTGTGGCTCAGGTTGACATGTCAATCGGTGTGATGGGGTGTGGCATCCTCTTTCCTACCTTAAGCCATGGAACATGCACTTGAATAGAAAATAAACCTCATGTTCTCCTATATGTTTTCAGGGCATGGAGCTTGCAAAAGCCGGTGCTGTGTTGGTTGAGATGTGGGTGAGACCTGGTTTATAAGTTTTTTCACACTGAACACTCCTTGCATAAGTACTGACTCTATCATGACATTGTGCAAAAGTGCATAAAACATGGTCCATAGAAAATAAACCTAGGACACTTGATCCTCCTCCTCCATGGACCCATCATGAAACAAGAGTTCAGCCACATACGGAACGGACTCACTTTAGAATGCGAAATCAAAAACATATGTGAACTGAGAGCGAGCCCATTTTTATCGTGGAATCTGAAATGCTCAATCTTTAAAAACCTCGCCTCCGATGGAGATAAAGTGGAACAACGGGTGTGTTGGACGTAAGAGGCCACATATCACATTACCGTCAAAAGTGACAACAACAAGCCAGGGGTAGAATTTGCTGGTTCATTTGCAGAAGAAAAAATGGTAAAGGGAAGGAGCAGAGGGTAAAGCTTCTACCCGGATGACAAAAAGTGTTCGGAAAGATCACTTGAACAGCCTGCAATGGTTGCAGACGAGGGTCCTTGATGTGGTGAAGCTGAAAGAGGGGTACGAGGACTACCAACTCACGATGCTACTACAGTTATAACTAAGGAGTTGTAAGTTTAACATACTGGTACTGGTATTTCTCGACGGCGGGACCTCTCACAGTTTTGTGAGCAATAAGATGGTCCAGGAGCTGAATTCAAAGACCAATCCAGGGGTGTTTGAAGGAAAACTTGTCGACGGACTAAATTCAGATTCTTTGACTTTGCAAATCACGATGACCGCACATTGGGGAGGTGTGGCATGTAATAATCTGAAACACTTGCTTAATGAGCGAACGCACTTACTTGATGACCACATTTTTCGTAGCGGCATACTTCGCAAGCGACCGCCAACATGGTTGATAGAAAACAACACATGTCTTTGATTGAATCATCCATGATGTAGCGGTGGTTACGACAAGCCACAGAACAGGAATCAACAGAGGAAGCAGGAATCAACAGAGGAAGTTGTAGCAGTCACAACATGACAAAACGTAACATCCATCTCAATTGACATTGCCAAAAGATGTACGCTGAAAATGCCGATTCCCCCCTGTTTTGTCACCTGTGACCCTCAATTACCCCTCCGTCGGAACAATAAGCCCCATTTGCCCCTCCATCGGAACAATAAGCCTCATGTACCCCTCCGTCTGAACAATAAGCCCCATTAGCCACTGTCCGGCAACAATAAACCCTATCTGCACCCCGTTTTCACCATGCTCAAACAGCGTTGCATGTCACTGTGCCTGATTTTGCCATACGCAAGCATGGAAAAATCAGGCATGCCGTGCCCAAATGCGGTCCTCCATCACGGCCGCCGCGATGGAGGTCCGCAATAGCATCGATTGGTGGGGAGGGTGGGAGGGGGGATTGCCGGCCAGCGTCCCTCGGTCGGCACTTCATCAACCCCCCCCCCCCCCCCCCCCCCCCCACGCCCATCGCAGTCCACCAGCCCACCCACCGATCGAGGCCCTCGCAATTGAGGGCCATGATGGAACAGGCGGCTGGTGGGCTGCGGAGAGGCGTAAGGGGAGGGGGGGGGAGTGGGGGGTGGGACTTCGCCGGAGATTCCGGCCGACTGGAGTCCGCCGGAATCCCCTCTCCCTTAATGGGGAGTCAAAAATCCTTTTTTTCCTTTCATATCCTGTTCAAATTCATGCCCTCGTTAGATCTACTAACCATAGACAAACCTACACCCTAATTGCATCTGGGATTTCAGGGTTTGTTTTTGTGCGGATATCTGCTGGGCCCTGCGGTAACGGGGTCCAACAATTTCCCTTTGAACGCATGGGGAGACTTGGACCCCCATGCAAACTCCCTGCAAACCACTTACCAAAATTCACAAACCCTTCTATTAAGGAGTTTGTGATGATTGGGTCAAACAATGTAACGTGAGCATGTCGACGCCACATCCATGTGACGTCGAAATGCTATCTTTTGACAAACAAGAGGGGTATATTATTGATTTTCTACGCCTGCAAACTCACGTCTGTGTAGAAGAGGTGGATCAGGCTTATTTTTGTGAGGAAGAGGCGGATGAGGCTTATTGTTCCGATGTAGGGACAGATGGGGCTTATTGTTCCAAGCGAGGGGGGGATCAGGCTTATTGTCTGAAACGAGAGGTACATGGTCATTCCACCCAAAGATGTGTTGTACTATGTTCACACGCATGGTTAGTGCACATGGGCATAATCTAGGACAAATCATGGCAGTTGACGTAGCAAATTAATCAGATTCAGTTACATCCAAACTAATGAAGTTCGGGGACATACAAAAAGATTTTGTACCAATTCTCAAAGAGTTTGGACGGAGTTTTCCCAAAAAACTGAACCGAGAGCTACCTCCGCATCGTAGCATAGACTAGTAGACCCTACTGAAGCAAGGTAGTAGACCGATAGTGAAGGGGAACTTTTCAAATCAGCAACCACAAGGTGAAAAGAGCTAAAATTATTGCTAAAAAAAATCTTGGAAATGGTTTTATTGCTCCATCCTTGCCACCATATAGAACCTTGGTGCTTTTCATCAGAAAGAAGATGGAAAAAATGAATATGCCCATGGACCACCAAGTGTTGAACGACATCACCATCAAGAATGACAACCCTGTATCATGAGCATGTGAGATTTTTGATAGTTTTCGAGGAGCATGAAATTTCTCCAAAATCTTCCTGGGGAGTGGGTTTCACCAAAACCGCATGTTTGATAAGGGCATACAGACAAGCGTTCCACATTTGCTATGAGAAATTCAAGTTCAAATTCATAATGTTCAGAATCAGAAACACCATGGCAACATTTATGACGGGAATGAGCATGTAAGAAATCACAGGGGAAGCTTGGCTCAGAATGTCAAAACCGCGGTGATTGAGGATTTGTGAACTTCAATCCATCCTGTCTATCCACCCATAAGGCACAGACCTATTCGAGCCACGTGGAGGTGCTGACTTGTGCTATAATCCTTCCACCAAGGAGTGGACCTGCCTCACTGTCCACAGACGAACTCGAACCCGGAGCTGTGATACCAATGTAACGAAGTGGACGAGAAGCTTAGCCTACTTGAAAAAATGATACCCTAGTGACGGATCAACTTATTGCACTCACACACAAATACATGAATGTGTTATGAATTATAATCACTTTTTCATAAATTCATGCGGTAGTAGGATAGTGATTGAGGGTCTTTGACCTTTAATCTATCTTGCCCAACCACCCACACGTCAAAGATCCATTTGAGCAATGTGGAGAGGCCAAATTGAGCTAGAGAGTATTCTTCTTCTTTTGACTACACCTCAATAACTTCTTTGTGGTCTACCTTGATACAATCCTGGTATATAAGTGCAAACAGGAGGAGCACAATGATTACCATTGAAGAGTCTTCATAATTTTTGTAGAGTGATAGTCTTTTAACACTCCTAAAATGCATTGCTGGTATCCATTGGATCAAGCTTTTGTGTCACATCATGAGCAACGGATGGATCAAGATGGATCTAAAGAAGGTGAAGCCGATTGTTGATTGGCGGACATCCACCAACTTTGGAGATGTCCAAGTTGGGGATGTAAAACTACCACCGTTGTTTCCTACACGATTACGTCATAGTCTCAACACCTCTCTCCGATCGTCCATGTACAACCACTGAGTGGAGTCGATAGAAAGCAAGAAACATAAAACTCTTTGAGAAACAATGTCACATCATCTCTAACATTCTAATTGGTGGATCTAATGGTGGACCACATAATGGCCACTGGTACATCCGATCAACCAATCTCCTCAAAGACAACATCGATGAAGATCAAATGCATACAAAACTATAGAAAATAGAACAAAAATATGAGGTGAACAAAAAGGAACTGTTGGCATTTGTGTACGTGTTCACAACACGGTGTTCAAGACTTTGATTTTCCAAATCACCTTGTGCTTTGTAACTTATGTTCTACCATCTACATTCTGCTAGGCATAACACACCATGTTGTTCTCGGTAGAAAAGGGGCCGTGGAAACAACATAGCTGATTTTTTGTGTTATGCTGGGTGTAACGCGGGTGGTTCAAAGGGATGAGGTGCGGAGCAGCAGACAAGTTGAGGAACTAGGATAAATGGATTATTTGTATTGAGCAGTAGCTGTAATGTGATGAAATTTTTCAAACAAGTTCAGCACGTATATACAATGACAAGATTCATAATGAAGCATAGATTAGGTCTTCCATGACCGAGTTGAGAGACGTGTATGACGTTGAGTCATGAGTGGTGGCTTTGAGAAACTCCGTTGAGAAATCAAGGAATTTCAAGAATATTGAGGCACGGTTTTATAAAAGTCTAGCACCATAAAGAGGTCAACCAAACAGTGTCTAAAAATTGATACATGTCGCGATACTTCTGTCGACCATGCTAGGAAGTAGTCAAGGTTTTCAGAACCTTTGGAAGTGGAACATTGGAGGTAGAGGCAGGTGGAAAAACGCCACTTGGCCCAATGGCACGTGGTGGGCCATGAATATAAGGATAGAAATACCTACTCGCAGAGTTTAGGGTTAGGAGGTCTTGGAGGAAGTCGTAGGGCTCCGAGCTGTTGAGTGCGGCGTCGTAGCCGTGTCACTGGACCAGATTCTCGGCCGTTTCTCCACGGCATCAATGTACGAGGATTTATTCAATCACGTACTCTGTATCCACGTCCACTTGGAAAAAATATGGAGGTGTGATGTCTCTATTAGGAACGGTCTTGCTAGGATTCTGAAATTTCTGATGCAAAAGACACTCTGGATCAAAGTTGAAGTTGAGCCACAACAAGGCTTTACATTTGCTTGATCTCAAGGAGTCCCAACCATCGGGATTAGAGCTCTGTGAAGATTTTTCCTTGGAGTTTGATGTTTACCAAGCTGAGTACGAAGTGATCGCCAGCACTGGACACATCATTGTTGCAATGCCGGCCTGTTGCACGCTTCATAGCTGCTTGTGTCTTCGCAAGAGGTTTTGTGTTTTCTCCAAAACACTAGAGAAATTTTGTTGGTGGATGTCGTCCACGGGAATATTACTTTGGCTTTGAAGTTCTGGAAGTACAGGAGGAAGTTTGCCGTAAACTTCCTCGAATGGAATTTTGCCCATTGTGGTGGAAGTTGCGGAGTTATATATGAGGTTAACGGATGGCAGTTTTGCTGCCCAATCCGTGTCGTATGGCTCGCATTAAGTATGAAGAAGCTGTTTGAGCATCTGATTGGTCCGCTCTGTCTACCCGTCAGTTTGAGGATGGAACGCCATTGATAACTGGATCTGACTACCATAATGCGTCATCACTTCATACCAAAAACAACTAGTGAAGCAGCCGTCTCTGTGACTGATGATGATACGTGACACGTCATGTAGTCGTACAATCTGATTCAGAATCAGATGTTCTGTTCCCTCCGGGGTGATGATGATCATCATTGGGATGAAGTGTGACATTTTTTAGATCCTATTTACCACCATAAGAATGGCATCATAGCCCTTGGGAGTGGCGGGTAATCCCCTCACGAAGTTCATGTTGATGTCGATCCACCGCAACAAGTGGCCTCGTGTGATGATGCTTTTGCCGTTGACAGGTGTCACAAAATTTACAAAAACCTGCCACATCTACTTGCATCTTGTCCCACCATAAACACTTTGCCAAAGTCTTGAGTAACTTGTCCTCGCCAAAGTATTGATCTGGACCGGTGTCGTGGCAATCTACTAAGAAAATCTGTTGCAACTCCTTGTTCAGTAGAACGACAACCTGGCAAGTGAATCACCATCGCCGGCAGGAGTCGTCAAATTAGAATTTGGTCCTGTTGTACCCGTACCCGTATCCAAACTCCCCACAACCTTGTGAGATATAGGTCTCATTCGATGGGTAGCGTGCTGATCCCAGCCATTAAGTCTAGTTGATGACTCAGAGCAACCTCTAGACCTGTTTTTCCAGGTCCGTACTTGATTTCGTAGTCGATTCTAGACTAGAGGAACTCTATCCATCGAGCTTGTCGATGGCTCGGATCTGGATAGGTCTTGAGATATTTGAGCGCGTGATGGACGGTGCGGATGATGCATCGGCGGTATCCCAAGTAGCACCACCATATTTTGAATGTGTGTACAGCTGCAATTATTTCTCTCTCTCTTGTGCACCGTGTACTTGAGTTCCGGTCCGCATAGTTTTTGCAAAATGCATGTGACCTGTTGTTCTCCAGCACCGTTGTCTTGGAGGAGAATGGATTCAATCACTTAATCAGACGCATCGGTGGCTATGGTGGATTCCACCATGGGATCCGCCAATAATAAGGATGATACCAAGGTCACGGAGTTTTTTAGAGTGATAAACGCTTTTTGTTCACTGTCTTCCTAACCCCACTCAATGGTTTTATGAGTGACATTGGAGAGAGGCGTTGACACCTGGATGTGGTCTTTTACAAATCGATGGTAGTAATTGAAAAATTCTACAAACACTTGGACGCCCACAATGTTTGTTGGAGTCAGCCAATCAGCGACTGCCTCCACATTTTTTTGGGTCCACGGTGATCCGTCTGCTGCGGATTATGTGGCTTAGAATCTTGAACGAATGGTGAATAAATTCACCTTTCAGAGTTCAACGCAGAATTTTGCTCCTTATAAAATCTCGAGGAATTTTTGGAGATTTCCATTATGCTACGACGGATGTGACAGTACACCAAGATGTCATCAAGATATACAATAATGAAGTTGTCAAGATACGGGCAAAATATATTGTTAATCACCATCATGAATGTTGTGGGGGAATTTTTTATTATAAATGGCATAATCGTGAACTCGAATTGCCCATGTTTGGTGCTGAACACCGTCTTCACGATGTGCCTATCAGATACGTGGATGTGATAATAGCTGTTGCGTAGGTTGACTTTGGTGAAAAATCGTGTTCTGTGGAGTCGATCAAAAAGTTTTTCCGCTCACAAAAGAGGGTAGTAATTCTTGATGGTGATGTCGTTCAACGCTCAGATGTCCATGCACATTTGCATCTCTCCGGTTTTCTTTTTCACGACAGGTACAAGTGCCACGTAGGGTGACATCGAGGATCTGATGAACCCTTGATTGTGCACCTCGACCAACTGCTTGTTTAATGCGGTTAGCTCATAGTTACTCATCCAATAAGTCCCCTTCAATGTCAGTTTATTTTCCAGCTTTGGGTCTATCTACTGATCAATGTTTCGTTGCGGAGGTAGCTCTCGGGATAGTTCATAGAAAAAAAAACTTGACGGACTCCTGGACACGAGGTGTAAACTCCTTCAAAACAGTAATGAACTTGTGAGGTGTTGAGGCTGGTGTGGTCACATCTGCTGCTATGATTTCTCTCACTTCCCCTATCTCTACATGGATTAGCTATTCTTGGGATCAATTTCATATATATCTTTTGGCCAGGTCTGGAGACATCGGCTGGAATTTTACATCTGTTGTAACTTCATCTACTTCCCCGTTTGTTGCTTTCCATAACCACCGATGCGTCGTGGGTCACTTGACCAGAAGCAAGTGTTACTTTGTACCATTTATGCTGACGTAGATTGGTCTCTTCTCTAGTCTACTTGCGGATTTTTTTTGTGGTCGCTTATTGGACAAGTTCCCCATAGCGTTACATTGTGCAAGTATTAAAATTGCAATAAGAGAGGTTCATGAAGTTGGCAAACCTGCAGTCATCCATCGACGGGTTTTCCTTAAAAATTTCCAGGTTTGGCATGCAAACTCCGCGTCCAAACCATGTGGTTTCTTACAAAGGTGTGAGAATCTCCTTCATCTAATAATGCCAATACTGTTCTGCGAATTTTGCAAGGCCTTGACTGTACTCGTACCAGTATTAGTGGTTGGTCGTCCTCGTATCCCTCAGCTATCTTTGCAATATCTGGAACCCTCGTCCACGGCAATGTGGGCTCCTCACATGGGCAATCGGTTGTCAAAACGTTTTTTGACCAGATAGGAGTTCCGCCATCTACTCTTGCCCTTTGCCATTTCCCAACTTCTCCCCCCTTTTTGGCCTATTGATGACGTTCCAACAGTCACACGAGATTTGCCACGGCTTCTTGCAGGTCCACTAGATTCGTTGGTCGTGTTTACCGATGGTGTTAATGTCAGTCGGAGACGAGGTCTCTGGCGACTGGGATTTTCTTGGGCCACCATAAGGATTGTGGCTTTGAGGTCCCCAATAGTTGGATTCCTGCATACGAGCATTCTAGTCGTGACTGTTGATGCAATTTGCCGCTATGATCATTACTGGAAGGTCATCTTAGAGTGTCTCGTTTGAGGCCATTTTTGTGATAGAAACATAGTTTGTCAAGGAAAAGTTGCCTAATGTTGTCTTTGCGGATGAAAGCGAAGGGTTTGCCGAGTCCAAGGGATCATTCACTGGGTTGGCCGTTGGGGTTATTGGTAGTAATTCATGCAGTCAAAGTTTTCACTGGTATCTAGTTTGCGTGAAGAGTGTCGTTGCTCGCATGCTCCTGATCCTCAATTTCCAGAATCCTTGTCAATTTCTACTGCTTGTCACTGGGTACGCTTGCTCTATTCACCAATGTCATCATGAGGTCTACAAACTTCTGAAATATAGAGATGTACAGAACACTTGTGCAAGGCTGTTTCCTTGTGGTTAATGTGTTGGCTGCCCCTCAGCGTCACTGCGCTCTGATACCAAGTGTTTTGTAGAGTGGAACACGGGTGGTTCATAAGGATGAGGTGCAGAGGAGTAGATGATCAGAGGAATTTGGAAAAATGGCTAATTTGTATAAACGAGTAAGTGAACTTCGATGACAAGATAAAAAATTCAAGCTCATGCACACAATGACAAGAATCTAAGTGAGGCATAGGTCGTGTCTTCAGTGCTTCAGCAAAGCGACAAGTGTGATGTCACGCCATAAGTGGTTGCTTTAAGAAACTCCGCTATGATGTTGGAGGGTTTAGAGAATATTGAGCCACGGTTGTATCTAGCTTCGTCAAGAAGTTGACCAAACATCATCAAAACATCTATACAGTTTGTGATACATTTGTGGACCATTGTAGGAAGTGGTCAAAGTTTTCAGAACTTGCCGGAAGCAAAAAAAACGGTTTGAATAGTTGGCCAAAAGATCCTCGGGCCGGACAACGTAAGAATCTTGATTTCTATCCACGGTGGGCCATTTATCTAAGGACAAAAGTGCCCACTCACGGAGTCTGGGGAGTTGTGTATGTCTGTGTTAGGCTCCTAACAAGTCCCTACACTCAGCGATTAGGCATTTCTATTCTAACATTCATGGCCCACCGTGCGACGACCTCAATGCCGATCGGCCGAGGGCATTTTGGCCACCTGTCTTGACATCCAATGTTCCGTTGCAAAAGGTTCAGACTACTTCGACCAATTTCAAGAATGGTCAACAGATTATTCACAAACTATATCGATGTTTTGATATTGTTCGGTTGACTTATCAATGACACTAGATCTTTATAAAGCCGTGTCTCAATATTCTCAAAGCCCCCCAATTTCTTGGCAAAGCTTCTCGAAGCAGCCACTCACGGCATGACTCCACACTCGTTGCTTGGCTCGACCGCCAAGGACCTAACATATGCCTCATCCTCATTCTCAACATTATAGATATGTGCTTGACTCACTCGACAATTGTCATGGAAGTACAGTTACTGCGTAAGATAAATAATCTATTTGTCCCAAATCCTCAAGTTTTCTTTTCTCCCACACCTCGTCCCCGTGAACCATCTATGTTCCGCTCAACATAACACTTGGTATTAGAGTGCAGCGGCACTGGAGGAGTAATTGATGCATTAACTACCTGGCGACAGCCTCGTACAAGCCTTCAACGTCTCTGCACCATTAAAAAGACCACAGAATTTGCGACAAAAATAGTGAATAAAGCAATACTCTCTGACAATTGAGGGTCAGCAGCATGCAAACAATGATACACTCTAGATGAATCAGACTATAGCGGCAACCTTTGGGTGGTGCCATACCTCCACCGTCGGTGGTGATCTTGAGTCGGTCCGCCGCCTCCGCAACCAACTAAGCAAGCCTTTGGCGGTGATCGCAAATTGCCTTTGTGGCGATGTCGTCAGGCTCGTTCTTGTGGGAAGTTCTCGCATGGCTGCCTTGCACCTTTGCTGCTCTCGGCGCCTTTGCTGCTCTCGGAAGCCTCGATGCTATCGACAATTTCAGGCAATCCGGTGAGCATCTTGCCCTTCTCAAGCAATCGGCTCGAGATCGTCGCACAAATATGGCGATGATCGTGATCTTTGTCAGCTTCACCATCTTCAGCATCGTGCTATTTGTCGAGGTCCACACCCGGGTGGTCCTGCTCGAGCGCGTAGTCTGTGATGTGGGGGTCGCCTACGTGCACGTCGACGTACTCGTGGAGTACTTTTCTGGCTTCCGTACTCTTCTCGGTATCACCGCGGTTGGCGCCGGTTTCCTTTGGCGGTATGGTTGCCTTTGATTGAAAACCGAGCTCGTGACGGCGGCTCCCAAGGCTTGGAGTCTGCCGAGGTCGTGTGGTGAAGTCGCCACCACATTGCCCTTGTTGGTCTTGGACGGTCCGGCACTTGCCATTCCGCCACCCGTGTGACTAGCACACGAAGACCGTTGTGAGGATCACCTCACAACCTCGGAGAGGTCTTACCTCCTAAGGTCTCTTTGCTCTCACAATTGGTGAGGAAACTATTGATTTTATTTCTATTGCCCTAGGCCGCAACATTAGGCACAATCACGTGGTAGAAAACTACAAATTCTCTACGTCGTCACAGTTGGCACAATGATGTGGATTCTAGGCAAAGCCCTCAGCCGTGACTCACGGCACTAGGCAAGCTAAAAGAACCTAGAAAAATAAGGAAGTACAAGATCAAAAAGCTTTAAGACTTTGAGCACTGCTAAAAAAGGTGAGGAGGAAGAGGAGGAAGGGTCAACTCTAACTTAGAGTTTGCACTCCCACACGCTCCCTCGTCACTAATCTTGTTAATTTCTTGTCTTCGTTGTCTTCTGGTCTTCCTCGGCCTCTTCTTGCATCTTCTTGGCGCGCCTGTCCCCCTTTGGAGGCGCCTTCCTAGTGCTCCACGGTGATGTGGCGGCCTCCAAAAATTCTCAAAGTGGCGCCTTTCTCCTTTCTCTTTTTCTCTCAAGCTGAGAGAGTCCTTGGTACTGGGCAAGGGCACTGCCCCAATTTCTTGTCAAAGAGGAGGAGAGGGGGGCTTAAAAGAGGAGAAAAGTAGGTGGTTTGGGGGTGGGCACTACCTACCCCGTCCCACAAAAATTCACCCAGTCCACTGGGATAGAGGAGAGGCTGAAAGGAAGAAGCTCCAAAAATAGAGCTCTTCTCTAGCTTCATAACGCACTTTACAGTGCTTCAAAAAGTGAATTGTAGGTTCCGTACTCCTTCATGGCGTTTTTGCTACTGCTTGTAGCTATCGACAGCGTTTTGTATACGACGTAACCACCATTTCCTTTGCACCCTTGGTCGCGGGGTCGTTTGGCTCTGAGAACCTTTGTAATGGACTAGTACTTCAGCTCCTGCTCTAATGTCATCGTCGGAGCTCGCAAAATGGCATTCTCGGTCTGCATCAGGGGTTAACCCCCTTCGCAGGAGTGAGGGACAATCGTCATCAACGACCCAGAGTAGGGAGACTCAAATACTTGGGTCCCTAAAGACCCATTTCCAACTTTTTTTACCTTACCCTTGATTCTGGGACCCAAACCAGGGGTCTTTTACTTCGAACTTGTGAGTTCGCATGGGTTTTCCGTCTTGAAAACTCTAAGTTCATTATAAAAGAACTTCAAGTTTATGTTTTGTTGTTCAAGTATGAAATTGTCGCGTGCAAGGCAAACTGGCGATTTTGCGCCAAGTTTGTCGCTTGCTCTCCCTCTCACCCTCGCTCCCCCTATCCCTCGTCCTCACTCACTTGGTTGCGAGGAGGGCGAGTGAGGGCGAGGCCACGAGGCCTCATCCTTGAGGCCCTCGTGGTCCCTCAGCTGCCGATCGGTGGGTGGCGGCTGGTCGGCTGGTGGCCGGCCAATCACTTGGCCGGCCGCCGGCCGTCCAACCGGCCGGCAGCCAGCTGGCCGGCGGCCAGCGAAGTGCTGGCCATTGGCCAGCCCTCGCTGACACGAAGGGTGGTGCGCAACCACACCTCACTTCAGCGAGGAGGGAGGGCCAAACCGGCCCTCCCGCTACACGACTGCATTTCCGTCAACTTCGCGAACCACTTCAACTGCAAATTGGAGATCTACATGACATAACGGTCACAAGAACTTGCCAAATGAGCGACCACAAAATCATCCTCTAGCAATGTGTCCTCTATCATCACTGTCCGCAAGTGGACTGGAGCAGTGGATCCGTCTACCTCAGCATCATTGGCAAATAAAAGGACACCTGCGTGTGGTCAAGCGACTGATGATGCAATTGCGGTGACAAAAAGCAACAGGGTTAAAAGTAGTAGAAGAAGTTGTAGTAGTCACAAAATGCCTATTGATATCTCAGGACGTGGTCAAAAGGTGACTAAAGCGCGGAGCTCAAACATGGCTACTCCATGTGGAAGTAGGTGAAGCAGAAGATGTTATTGTTGTTGAGATCAAGACGACAGCCTCGACACTCGAGAAGTTCGCAGTAGTAACTGAGGAGTTTGTAGCACTCATCAAGGAGTTTGAAGGATTTTCCCCAATGAACTGTCCTAAGAGCTACCTTCGCAACAAAGCATTGACCATCAGATTGACTTGAAGCTGACCAGTAGTCTGACGGTGCAAGGGATCTATCGGATGAGCGATTGCGAGCTGGTCGAACCCAAGAAACAGTTGGACGGGATGCTCGATTAGGGGTTCATAAGACCTTCCATGTTACCACATGCGGCACATGCACATTTTGTGAAAAATAAAATCAAAGGAATGTGGATGTGCATGGAATACCGAGATTTGAATGACAACACCATCAAGAATCTCTATCCTCTTATTCGAGCACACAAAATTTTCCACCAACTCTGCGAGGCTGCATTTCAACAGATTCTATCTTGTTGTGATTTGTGACGTTCATGTCAATTTGTATAGTATACTATGACCACTCGGCCGTGTCCATGCCCGTGCAGATCCCTGATGCAGACCCAGGTGGCGCCGGTGATGGACCACCTACTCGGAGCTGACCGACGACTGCCACAGAGTCCTCGATGTTGTCTGGGACCTTTTGGAGTTTTTCCGTAGCCTGTAGGATTTTATCAATGGACTCACTGTGGGCCCAATTTGCATGTTTTACATTGTGTGTCCACCGTTCAATGCCCGATGCATGCATGTGACCAGTAACAGTGTCCAACTTGAGATCCTGCACGTTTAGGTTTAGACGGCATAGCGATCTGACTTGTTTGCGCAGAGTTACGGCCAAAACAGTGTTTTTTGACAGGTTTTAGGACATACCTTGCACTGCTACATGCGACACCCGCCGTGCGCCGCGGCAGGTGTTTATGCAGTGGACATGTCATTTGTTATCTCTCTGTGCAAATGCTATTGAAGCATTTGGACACTCTCACTTGTGTCTCCTAGTTAGACTCCTGCCGTTGTGTGTATGACCTGTGACTGTCGTCACTGTCTGTCCAGGCACTGACGCCTAGTCAGCGGTTGTGTTGGTAGGAAGCTTCCATGCATCTTTTCATGGTATCAAAGCAATGAGACAGTTCTCACCGAGCTGCGCAGCAGAGAATCAGCAGAGCTGCAGCAGTGATATTCACCGTTACAGCCGATTCATTGGGACCTGTTGAGGTCACCTAACTACCACCGACGTCATCCGCCTTCAGCACATGAGAGTGCAGCAACAGCAGTAGCCACAAGCAGCAGCAGCCGCTAGAAATAGCTGCAGCAGGCGGCAGTTGCTAGCAGCTACTGGCATCAACGCCAGCAGTAGCAGCAGCAGGCGGTAGCCGTAGCAGGCGGCAGCGGGCAACAACAATAGCAGCAAGCAACGAGCAGTGGGCGGCGAGCAGCAAGCTTTGAGTAGCGAGCATCAAGTAGTAGGATGAAGCAACAGCGCATAGCAGCAACAGCATTGAGCATCAGAAGTAGCAAGCATCAGTAGTACCAACAGCAGAACAGCAGAGCAATAGCGCAGTAGGAGATTAGTGGCGGTGCGGCTCACATTCGCGCCTATCACTCCCTTCTATAGGGACCTGCCAAGCCCGCAACAGATTAGTGGCGGCGGGCCATGCGCATCTACACGCACCTTGGGACCTGAGGAGGTACACAACTGTGGGCGCTTTGCACGCTCATCATCGGAGTTTGTCTTGAGCACGCAGACATCTTCCCAGGATACAGTGACGCCGTGCTCGAGCCCTTCTCCACCTCTCTTCAGCTACTTCCTTGGGCACGTCAGCTTTTCCTCTAGGTGACATCCGCCCGTGAGGCAGCCGTGGCCCATCAGGAGAGTCCTCTTATTGCAACGGTCATCGCGTCCCCACCGACGCCCTTCTTGCAGTCCACTTCTCCATCCTCTCGCACATCCTCTTCTTCCCCTTCCACCCCGATTACCCTAACTCGGATGCAAGGTGTGGCAGCAACGGCATAGGAGAAGAAGGGGAAAAAGAGGCACGGTTTGGGCTAGCAGCAGTCACTGAGCGGTAGCAGTGGACGTGATGTTCACTACTACAATTGTGGAGGCGCTCATCGCTACACCGAGTGGTAGCAGCCGCTTGAGTGGGTGAGGATCACTCGCGGTATTCAGGTTGGACAAGCACAGTGGTGTGCATTGAGCAACACATCCTCTGGTCGCGCGACGACCACAACTACAGCAGTTCCCGCTTCTCCGCCGGCGAGCAGTGGCAGCCTGGAGCTATGTGATTGTACCATTGCCGAGCTCTGTCACCTTCTGTCGCTTTGTTTTCAGGGAGGCGCGAGTGTGTCGTCACAGCTGGGTAGTTCAAAGACTGTTTTTTTGTCTGTTCTCGAATCTCGTGATGACTCGTGTGTGGGGGCACAACTGGCATGTGATGATGATGGGCTAGGCAATACCGATTGGATTCATGAGTCTCACCTTTGTGCCCTTCGTTGTACCTCATCACATGTTGCTCAGCACCCGTCTAAGGCCAAGAGTTCCATTGCTCGTTGCACACTGACGTCCTCCGGTCGTGATCCTGGTGGCACTTGGATCATCGAATCTTGTGCCACTCACCACATGACTTGTCGTCGTAGTGAATTTGTTGTTCTCAGTCTTGTTGTTTCTATTCGCTCCATTTGCACAGGCTCTGGTCACTCACTGCTGGTTTAGGGTGTTGGGGTTGTGTGTTTCGATGGTCCACCCGGCCCCCTATATGTTTCCAATGTGATTTTTGTGCCTGACCTTGAGCTCAACTTGCTTTTTATGCGTGCTTGCACATTGATGGGACTCTCTGTGGAGCACACTGCAGACTGCGACTGTGACCTCTGTTGATACTCGTACCATTGTTTTTCGTGCTATTGTTGTGGATGATCTGTATCATGTTTCTTGGATTTCTCCTTCTCCTTGCCCCCCTTCCCCGCTTGCTCATGTATTTGTCACTGGTGTTCTCTCTGTTGAGCACCAGCGATTGTTGCATTGTTGCCTGTGTCACGTGGGCTTTGACAGTGTGTTGAAGCTCATTCGGACACAGCCCATACTCAGTCTTGACGCGGCCTCTTTCGAGAAGCCGCCCAAGACCCATTGTCTGTTCTGTGCTCACTGTGAGATGCATCGATGCACCTACCTTGACTCCCATACTCGAGCTCTTCGCCCTCTCGAGTTAGACCACTCGGACCTTCTTGGCCCTCTCCTTGTGGAGTCTTTGTCCGATCGGGGCCGATACGTCCCGACCCTGACTGATGACTTCACCCGAATGCGGTGGGTCTACAGTCTGCGCTAGAAGAGTGACGCCGCTCTCGGTGCTCACATCTTGCTAGTGATGGCTGAGCGTCAGTCCCACCACACGCTGCATACATTCTACTTGGATTGTGATAATGAGTTTCTTGGCAAGATGGACAGTTTCTTTGTCGAGCACGGGGTTTTTCACCAGGTCTCCACTCTTGCTTCTCTTTAGTAGAACAGTGTCTCTGAGCGATGGAACTGCACCATGGAGGATGCGGTTTGTGCTCTATGGTCTGAGTGCGGTCTCCTAGAATCCTTCGTATTTGAAGGATTCGCCCACATGACGTGGGTCTGGAACCGCCTCCCGCACAGTGCCGATCGTGCCGTGCCGATTTGGCCACCGTGCCGATCTACGCCTCGCTCATGTTTGGGGATTCGTGGCTTCTGTGTGGTACACTGAGGACCAGCAGGGGTCCAAGGTCTTCCCACAGGGTCGCTTGTGTGCCTTTGTAGGCATCTCCCTGCGGTCGAAGGCCTGGTGTATTTGGGACCCGGCCCATCGTCGCATCATTGAGTCCCGCGATGCGCTCTTCTTTGAGTCTCTGGCCTTCCGTGACCTGAGCTCTATCATGTATATTTTCGTAATACACGTTCCTACATGTGAGGCTTCTTGACGGATTGGGGAGTCTGGGCCTACAAGCACCCCTCGTCCGGCTGATGTGTATGTTCAAGCCTCCTCCACTTCTCGGTCTCCGGCTCTTGATGACCCAGGGATCATAGCTGTCGGCCCAAATACCTCTCCAGCCCAGCCTGTCTCTATCCCTGTTTCCTCACATCCCATAGGCACCCATGATTCCATACCCATGCCCACCAGCACTCTTACCTCTGTGCGTGATCTTGCATCTACCCCTGCTGCTACATCCAGTCTTGTATCTCTCGTCATTTCACCAATATCTCCTCACACTGCATCACGTGCCCCCTTGCCTCAGTCCTCACCAGATGTGGTCACGCCTGTCTTTGAGCCTGAGCTGACCTCCTTGAGTCCATGTTACTCGCCTGAGCCCGATGGTCATCTTCGACCACTGGCCTCCAGAGTTCAACAATTGTTCGGTCCCGCACCTACGTGCTCCACTCGCAGCGTTGCAAGTGGTGATCCCAGCACAAAGGCCCTAGGCCTACGTGTCTGTACACATCACATAGAGGTACATCCATTGTGTTCTGTAGAGCATGATCTGGCCACTTGCGAGTTCTGCATCGCTTGTGATGTAGCAGCTGACGTTGTCGTCATCGGGCCCAGCTCTGAGGCGTGTGCACTCGCCACATAGAGCTCTCCCTCGATGGCGCCTGATCCGGGTACACTGAGGAAAGGTCTCTCATCACAGGATGCAGAGGCCTGGCGTGCTGCCTACGAGGATGAACTTTATGCCATCCGAGAGCACGGAGTTTACGAGCTAGTCGACCTTCCAACTGGGAGGAAGGCTCTTCAGGTTAAGTGGGTCTTTCGGAAGAAAGTAAAGCCGGATGGCTCACTGGAACGCTACAAGGCCCACTTGGCCGTCAAGGGGTATTCCCAGATCGAGAGCATCGATTACACTGACACCTTCACCCCTGTCGACCGCATGACCTCAGCTCACAATCTATTTGGTGTGGTGGCTCAGCATGATTAGGAACTGCACCAGATGGATGTGAGCAATGCGTTCCTTCATGACTCTCTGGATGAGAAGATTTACGTGGCTCAGCCATCAGACTTTGATGATGGTGACAAGGTCTGGCGCTTGCGCAAGTCCTTGTACGGACTTAAGTAGTCTCCTTGGTGCTAGAACCAAGAGATTACAGGCACTCTGACTCATGCAGGTTATGTACAGAGCAAGACAGATCCATCTCTCTTTATCTGACGTTTGCTTGAGCGGTTCATCGCCATCCTGGTCTATGTGGATGACCTTTGTGATCGCGTCTCCCTCCCTGGAGGCCGTGAAAGAGGCCAAGGCGGTCCTCCAGACTGCCTACAGGATGAAGGATCTTGGTCCTACAGCAGTGTTTCTCAGCATGGAGATCTTGTGAGACCATAGACATCGGAAATGTTTGCTGCATCAGGCTCAATATGCACGTGCTGTGAGGGAGCGTTTCAGTGACCTCCTCGGCGCAGTGCCCACACCCTCCACGCCTCTCACAGCTGACGGGCAGGATTCCTTAAAGGTGGACAGTCCCACACAACTAGGGGAGACAGTGAATATGACCTTGTACCTCCGTCTCATCGGATCTATGATGTACCTGGCCACCACCACACGCCCCGACATCGCTTTTGCCGTTAACTTCCTTGCACAGTTTTTGTAGGCTCCACGTGCTAGAGTCCTTCATGTGGCTATGCAAGTGGTGCGGTACGTTGTCTCCACACCGTACCTTGGACTCTGCTTTCGCCGGCAGTGTTTGGTGGTTATTGACGGCTACACCGACAGCGACTGGGCCTGGAGTCCAGATCGACGCAGTCCCACCAGCTACGTGTTCCTGCTTGGTGGTACCGCTTTGTCCTGGCGTAACGGGAAGCAGGGCTGCATTGCATGTAGTTCGTTGGAGGCAGAGTATGTTGCTTTCAGTGCAGTGGCTGCTGAGGCAGTGTGGCTGCAGCGCCTCTTCCTTGAGTTGGGTCAGTCAGTACATGCCATTGTGCTTCGTTGCGACAACCAGAGTGCTCTTACCAATGCAGAGAACCCTGGTGTTTTTCATGCTTGCATGAAGCACATTACGGTCGAGCATCATTTTCTGTGTGATCTAGTGGAGCGACACATGATCTTTGCCATATGGGTCAGCACTCACATTCACCGTGCTGATTTCTTGACAAAGACACTGGCTCGCGGGAAGTTTCTCGTCGCCATTCGTTTTGTTGAGCTTCGCCCCTTTCTTGAGAGTGGTTGAGTTTGAGGTGTGTTTGTGTCTGTATCACGATTGTTTTTACACCCGTTGTTGCATTTGTTTGAGTGTTGCACGAGTATGGACATGCGTACCATTGAGTCATGGGGGAGTGTTGTGATTTGTGACGTTCATGTTGACCTGTACAGTTTACTATGACCACTCGGCCATGTCCATGCCCATGCACATCTTTGATGCGGACCCAGGTGGCACCGGTGCATTTTCTGGAGATGGACCACCTACTTGGAGCTGATCGACGACCGCTCCAGAGTCCTGGGTGCTGTCTGGGACCTTCTGTAGTTTTTCTACAGCCTTTAGGATTTTATCGGTGGATTGGCCGTGGGCCCGATTTGCATGTTTTGCATTCTGTGTCCACCGTTCGATGCTGGATGTATGCATGTGACTAGTCATAGCGTCTGGCTTGAGATCCTCCATGTTTAGGTTCAGACGATGTAGCGTTCTTACTTTTCTGCACAGAGTTATGGCCAAAACCGTGTTTTTGGGCTGGTTTTAGGACAGACCTTGCACTGCTACGTGCGACACCCGCCGTGCGCCGCGGCAGGTATTTATGCTGTGGACCTGTCATTTGTTATCTCTCTCTCTGCAAATTCTATTGAAGCATTCTAACACTCTGACTTGTGTCTCCTAGCCAGACTCTTGCCGTTGTGTGTACGACCTGTGACTGTCGTCACTGTCTGACCACGCACTGACACCTAGTTAGCGGCTGTGTTGCTAGGAAGATTCCATGCATCTTGTCAGATCAATGTAGCGGATATCATCAGATCCGCGTATCTTATAAAGATGTAAAAAAAAACAACATCATGTATGAGAAATGGGTACTTTGAGTTCACAATTATGTTGTTTGGACTCACCAACATCCAGTGCATCATTTAGGGTGGTGAGAAACAACAAATTTTGCCTCTACCTCCAGGACTCTATCGTCGCTTATCTTGACTACATGCTAGTGCACAACTGCATCCCGTAAGAGCACAATGGAAATCTTTGAAAAGGTGTGAAATTCTTACAAAAAAAGGAAAGTTTTTGAAAAAACTTGAGGTGCAGTTTTAGTCTCCCTTGGATTAAGTTGTTGGGCCACATCATTGACGGCGGATGGATCACCATGGAATCAAAAAAGGTGGAGGCGGTCACTGATTGGTCTGTGTCCACAAATGTTTGAGACGTCCAACTCTTTTTGGGTTTCGACAACTTCTAATATCAATTTGTTAAGGACTACGCTCGATGGTCCGCGCCTCTCTCTGATCCGCACCTCTCTCTGATCCGCACAAATAACAACCAAGCAAAATTGGGGGAGAGCGGAGGGGAAGTGTTCAACTCTTTAAGAAATGTTGTGACCTCGGTGTCAGCCTTACGATTGGCAAATCCTCCGATGGAGTACATCATGGCCACAGAAGCGTTTGATCGAGCCATCGGAGTTATTCTCCTCCAAGAAAATGAGGGTGGAGAACAACCAATCACACAAACCCTATTGCATTTTAATTTTGAATGTTGACTTGATGCATAACATATTTTGATGAAAAGATTACACTTTGGCATTGTTTTCATGCACCTTGGATTTCATCGTAAATGTAGACTCGTGTTATGCCGATGGCATACACAGGGTCGAAACCCAAAAGTAGCCAAACTTCAGTTCTGCCGCACCCGACCAACATCGCGACTTAGTCGCGGCAATGTTTTCCACGCTCGGAGGGAATTCTCCGGAATACCCCGGAATCCTTGCGCGATGAAGACCACTTTTAGATCACTTCTGGATCTCGCCGGAACATATTCTTGATGGTCCTCTATGATTTGAGACTGCGAACGAGGTTCTTTCGAGCGACTTCGACAAACCTCATGAACCCTCTATTCAATCTCGAAGCCCCTCGTCAAACCAAAGAAGGACTTCTTGAGCCAACAAATCATAATACGGCATCGCATCACGCGAACCGCCGAAAACCCAAACGGCTCGACCGAGCCTCATTTTCTCGCACTCGCCATTTGTATATATGTTGCCAAGTTTTGGCACTTAGAACAACAAAGTATAATTTCCGCTTCTCCAAAATACCCATCTTACCCCACTCTTGTGAAAAGTAACAAGCCATGTGTTCAACTGTGAACCACTTCATTTCCAACCACCGTAACACTTGGTATCAGAGCGAATCAACCTGGGCGGGGCACAGGATCAATTTTCACGTCAACTCGAGACTCACACGTGTCTTCAAGCGCATCTCAACCGACTAGAAGTTCGCAGAACTCGTGACAAAGTCAGCGCACGGAGCAAGCGCACCCGGCAATAGCAACTGTAACCGGTGAAGACACCGGCGATGGCCGAAGGCACCCCGCAAAGGACCTTCAGCCTCATCGAGGAGGATGAGCGGATGACGGCTGGCACGTCAACTGGCGCGACCAATCCAGAGTCGGGCATGCCTGACATGCCAAGTCCGCCTGCACAACCAACCAATACAACTCCATCGATGACACGAGACAAAACTGCGAAGATGACCGGCCGTTTGGCGCAGATGGAAGCGTTTCAACAAACGCTTGTCCAACAAATGCAGTAGTATGCCACCAAAATCCGTTACTCGAAAGTGCGAGAAGCGATACTCGCAGATTGACTCCACATCAGCGGGGCCTTGATTCGTCAAGTTCCTCTTGAGCCGTTCGATCTGGCACATTCCAAGGGAACGACGGTTAGGATCTTCCTGACGATTTTTAAGGTATACTTCACCGCTGCTGGGGTTCACTCCGACGAACAGAAGATGAGCCTCGTAGCCTCGCTTTTGTGGGGCACGGCTCTAAGTTGGTGGGCCGATCTTATGGCCATCCGATGGCAGCAGGCAGCCGAAGGCGCCCGCTGATCTAACGGTTACCGCATCGTCGGCACCAGGCTTACTATCTCTCGAGCGGGTTCACCCGACCAGGAAGTTATCAATAACACCCCCATCCAACTGGCCCGAGTTCACCTAGGCACTCGTCGCTCGCTTCGGCAAGCTGAACGAGAAATCAGAGGTTTGCTACCGGCTACAACAACTGAAGCAGCTTTTCAGCGTAGCAGAGTGCACGCAGCATTTTCACAAAATCATCACTGGCAGCAGCCTCGCAGAGGATGAACTATGTTTTCACTACAACGACCTCAAGTGCGATACTTGCAGAGCACTCGTGATTTACGACATCACCAACTATTTCCAGTAGATCATCGCAGCCGCTGAAGATTTCAACTCTGTAGATTTCAACTCAAAATTCAACGAATCCTATAGCTGGTACCCAAAGTATCAACCGCAGCAGAGTGGCGGGCATTGGTCGCAGAATTCAGAGAACTTGATCCAGATGGAATTTGATGCTGTTGAGCAAAAAGGATATTAACAGACCTGCAACAGCTGTGGAAAGATTGGACACATCACGAGGAACTTCCTAGACAAAACTAGAAGGGGAGAAGCAGCAGAAAAAGAAAAAAGGAGGAGAGGAGTCGGGAAACTCCTGCCCCCGCCGAAAAACCGACGCCAAACCATCGCCCGCCCAAACAGCTACGATCGCCTAATACGGGGGTTCTTGAGATCCAGAAATTTGATGAGGGATACGAGGAAGACCAGCTCGTGATACTGCTGAGAGTGCAACCGAGGGGTTGCAAAAGTCGAAAAACCTTGTCGGCATTACTTGATGGAGGTGCATCTCACCATTTTGTATCCGATCAACTTGTGGAAAACCTGGGTTTGAAGCACGAACCTGGAGCTTTTGAAGGAAAAACCGTCAATGGATGACTTCGTATCCGCTCTCTGAAGCAGCCATTACGACTATAGATCAAGGATCTTAAAATTGTAGCCGTCTGGAGATCCTCTCCAATGACTGACTTCAATGTGATTCTCGGGTGAGATTTCGTGTACCAGCAAAATCCGCAAATCGACTGGAGTAGCGACGCTGTCTACATCAAACGCGTCGGGCAGCAGATCTTCCTGCGGCTCATGTAGCAGCCAAAATCCAGCCTATCTACAACAAGCGAAAACAGGGTAGCTGAAAACGACACAAAAATTGCAGTTGTAACCGCGAAGACACCACAGCCATCAGCTACGTTGATCTCGCTTGACGTGGCGAAACGATACCTGAGGAGAGGGGCCTCGGTGTGGTTGGTCCACGTCGATTTGAGCAGCATAAGCAACGAATCAGTCACCACAGCTGACGCATCGGCCTCATCAGCCTCATCCGCATCGAAGCTTGCGAACGTACTAAGGGAGTTCACCCCGCTTGTGAAAGAATTCAAAAGGGTGTTCCCCGACGAAATACCAAGCAAAATCCCTCCCAAACGCCACATTGACCATCTAATTGAGCTCAAACCCGGCAGTAGACCAACCGTCAAAGGGACCTACCGGATGAGTGACCACGAACTCACGGAGCTCAAGTGACAGTTGGACGACATGCTCACTCAGGAATTCATCTGACAGTCCGTCTCTCCGTACACAGCACCAGTCCTGTTTGTACAAAAAGAAAACTAGCAAAATGCAGATGTGTGTGGATAACCGGGCGTTGAACGACATCACAATCAAGAACCGCTACTGTCTACCTCTAGCGGACGAGCTTTTTGACCAATTGTGTGGAGCAAGAAATTTCAGCAAAGTCGACCTACGGAGCGGCTACCACCGAATTTGCATCACCGACGAGGATGTTGCAAAAACTGCATTTTGAACATGTTACGGGCACTTTAAGTTCATGGTTATGCCATTCGACCTCACAAACGTCCCCGCAACATTTATGGCAGCGATGAACAACATTTTTTGGCCATACCTTGATGATTTTGTCGTGGTATACCTCGATGACATCCTCGTGTACAGCCGAACCCCAAAGGATCATTGACGACATCTCTGCCAGGTACTCAAGGTCCTCCAGTGGGAGAAGTTCTACGCGAAGCTCTCAAAGTGTGACTTTGGTTAAGGCTCAATTGAGTTTCTCGGTCACATCATCGGTGATGGACGGATATGTATAGACCAAAGAAAGACATCCACGGTGGCAGATTGGCCAACTCCAACAAAAGTACGCAAAGTACAAGTCTTTCTTGGGTTTTGCAATTTTTATTGGAGGTTCGTAAAGGATTATGCCCGAGTGTCAGCGCCTCTTTCCGACCTCACCCGCAAAAATTGCGAGAGGAATTGGTGAGACAGCGAACAAGAAGCTTTTATGTTTTTATGGAAAGCTCTGACCTCGGCGCCGGCCCTTCGATTTGCAGATCCAACGGCCGACTACATCGTGGCCACAGATGCTTCGATCTTGCAATCGGGGCCGTCCTCCTACAAGAGAATGGTGGAGGAGAGCAACCCATCGCGTAAATGTCGCGAAAGCTTCACGGGGAAGATCTAAACTATGCCGTCCACGAGAAAGAAATGCTCGTGGTTATCCATGCCTTCAGAACTTGGCGCTGCTATTTGGAGTGCCGAAAGTGTGTGGTTCGAACGGATCACCACGCCCTCAAGTACACGAAAACACAGCCGAAGACAAACTCAATGGATGGAGTTCCTCGAGTCCAACTTCGACTACAAAATTGAGTATCGACCCTGAAGGACAAACCCAGCGGATGCGCTGAGCCACCGGCCTGATCTCACGGAGGTCAACACATTACAGATCCAAGCAGACCTGTACCTGGTGAAGTTATTCTCATGTGGTTACGAGGACCACGGAGCCTATGACACGACAAAGTTCCACTTCGCATGCTCCTATTGGCAAAAAAAGAACAAAATTCAAGTCTTCATCCCCAAAGTTGAGAAGCTACGGTGCATGCTTCTCGAGGAGTGCCACGACACTAGTCGAGGATGCCACTTCGGAGCCGACAAGACTTTGAAAAAACTTGCAAAGCACTACTGGTAGGACAAGATTGATGTTGACGTCACAAACTTCTGCAAAGCTGCGACCTTTGTCAACGACACAAGAGTCAACCCACCAAACCCCTCGGACTACTGCAACCACTACCAATACCAGAGAAACTGTGGACTGACATCTCCATGGATTTCGTGACTGGTTTGCCTGTCACACCAAAGGAGTTCGACGCCATACTTGTCGTTGTCAACAGGATCTGAAAGATGGCGCACTTCATTCCGATCACTACAGATGTAACCACCGAAGGAGGAGCACGACTGTTCCTTGACCAAATTGTCCGAATGCATGGGGTTTCGCAATCAATCACGAGCGATCGAGATTTGCAGTTCACCAGCCAGTTCTGGCGAGATTTGATGCAGTGGTATAGGAGTCGACTTCAACTTTCAACGGAATTTCATCTGCAAACTGATGGAAAAGCCAAGCAAACCAACCAAACACTTGAGCAACTTCTACGAACTCTATGTGAACCTCAGAGCACCGACTGGGCAGTCAAGCTGCCAGTCGCCGAGTTCGCATACAATTCAGCAATATCTGTCGCGACGGGAAAAACACCGTTCGATGTGGTTTACGGAACAGAACCAACCACCCCGATTGACCTGCAGACCGAGAGCAACATCCCCGCCGTCAACACATATTGGCGAGAGTTTTCCGCAATCTAGGAGGAAACTCGTCAAACCCTTGCAAAGACACAAGCGGCTATGAAGCGACAGGCTGATAAACATCGACAAACCAAGGAGTTCAAAACTGGTGACATCGTTTTGCTCACCTTCGCAGCTGTCAAACTCCACGGATCAAGCAATCCGAAGCTCAAACCCCAGTGGTTAGGGCCTTTTGACATCTTGGAGATGCGCACTCCATTCGTGGCAAAACTCCGACTACCTGACAACATGAAAATTCACCCGGTGTTCCACATCAACAAACTTTGACACTACGTCAACCCAGCGAAAGATTTTCCTGGGCGCGTGGCACTTGCTTCGCCACCCATGATCGCGGACGGTGACCAAGAGTACGAAGTTGAGGAAATCCTTGATCACCGACGACGAGGAGGCAAAGGTCAATACTTGATCAAGTGGAAGGACTTAGACGTGGCACACAACAGCCGGGTGCGGTACAGCCAACTCTCGGACGTTGATTTCCTCATCGACGGATACAAATCCCGACTACGGCCGCGCCATGGTAACGCTCCGGGATGTCGCGACTAGAGGGGGGAGAGTGTTATGCCGATGGCATACACAGGCCCAAAACCCAGAAGTGGCCTCACTTCTGTTCCGCCGCCCCCGACCTACATCGCGACTTAGTCGTGACAACGTTTTCCGCGCTCGAGGGAACTCTCTGGAATACCCCGGAATCCTCGCGCGATGACGCAAGTTTGCTCTCATGCATGTGTTTGATTTGGCATCCCAGAGTACAGTCGTTCATGTACGGCTGAATTCCTGTTTCATGATGACCCCATGGAGGAGGAGAAAGAGGTGGGCTATGTTTATTGTTTATGGCCCATGGTTAAACAGGAAATACGAATATGTTGTTTTAAAACATTGAGCAGAAATCACATGTACCCACTTCTTGGAAAGAAATAGTTGACATACTATTGTCGTACGCAAAATGATGCACATGACAACGTCTCACAAAAAACAATACATATGCAAATGTTAGACAGAAAATACGCAAGGAACCCATAGACGCTTAAAAAAAAAGGGCATGTTTTTGCCACATACCATGTAGCATTAATGCATGACATGATTATTGTCATTCATTGTGCATCAGCCAGATTGTAACAAACTGGAGTTGTAGATGGGTAGGCGAGTAAGGGAAGCCCTCGGAACGGAATGGTTGGCCTCGACGGCTCAACCAGTGGGTAAAATCCCACGGGGTGGGCGCCAGAGCGCGACCCACCGACCAACGTATCGTCATAGGGCAGGATACTTCAGGATATTTCCTGCTCTACTGATGTCATCAGATGGACCTGGACGGTCCGTCCTCTTCCACTAGAGCTAACTACCAACCAATCAGCGAAAGTGGAAATCCTGACCAGGCAGATATTTATATTTGGGAAAATACCCAACTTACCCAGATTACGTGTTTGGGTGTGTAAAATACCCAGTTGGTATATCATGTTCGGTTCTATCCAAGGTGTAGAGACCTATGTTGTACAACGACTAGGTCACCGTGTTATATCCCTCCCCCTAGCTACAAACCGTCCTCGGTTTGCAAAGGGAAGAGGTTCACTCGTCGAAAAAACCACGTAGAGAATATACAATGAGCGAGCAAAATGTCAAGATGACGTTTGTGTCCACAAGAAGCTGTGTGAGACATGCTTGGAAAGCACGTGGTATTTGCCAATGCACGTATCAATGTTGCATGCTCATGTGTCAGCTTCATGTCGAAGCAAGACTTTTCATCACAAGGAGCCAAAAGAGTGTTCTTACACATGTGGCTTTGATGTTTGAAGGTTCGACGAAACGTCATGCACGAACTTGGTGAGACATCGCTCATCTCATGTTGACACAGAAACAACGTCTTCCATAGTTGAGCATGGGGTTTTCATGCTGGATATCAAAGAGAAATCTATGAGATGGAAAATAAATTTCCTGGTGGGCTTTGGGTGGTCAGCCTTTGGATTGTAGTGACGCGTCCTCCCCCTTTTTGCTGAGGAGCATCCTCACGACAAGTGTCTGGGAAACACCTGTCCGGCTGTAACAATTTGCCAATGTTTCCGAAGGAAATTTCTGTTCGTGGGGCTTATGCCAGGATGGTACCCTCGGGGGCGTGGTCAATCAAAGTCAATCTCATCCTCCACCCGGGATTCAACTGCGGAAACCGAAGGGAAAACTTGCATGTGGTCGTGTCCACATGTGGCTATCATAGCCGGTTCAGTTAGGTTGGCTGAACAACCATTCCTAATTGAGCCCTTGGCTCGACAATGGACATGGTAGCCGTTGACGGTGCCATGTTGCATGTATAAACATGTCATGTGACAATACTCACAAACCAACTAAATATTGCTGACCGCATGGTCTTGTATTTTATGGGACATTGCCAAGCTTTTCCAATACATGATGTTGTCAGAGCACAGGTCCCCGAGCACACGTGTCTACCATGGTGTGATGACAGGTGAGATTGTCATCTGGTAGCACGGAGACCTAGACGGAAGTCACCTAAATCCTGTCATCCCCACACTCGAAGAACAAGTGGGTACTATTGGATGCCGTGTGATCTAAGACTTTCCACCATGTGGAGATTGACCGGGTAGTGTAACTGCTTGGACACACAACCCATATTCTTAGACTAGCACAATGTTCACTCCATATTGCAAAGGTACAAAACGAACAATTTTGAGTAACGCGATGGGTGGCCCAGAAATCCGACGTTATGACTGTTGTAAGAGATGGATAACAAAACGCCACATGTATTTTGTATGTTTGTGTTTTGCACAAGTACTGTTGAGTTACCCAAACACATCAGTAGCATGACTGAATGTGTGAAATGGGTAATTCCCATGAAAATTGGGAGCTTCAAGCAGGATCATTCAAGGAACGTGATCAAACTCGGATAGCTCGAGCAATGTCACCCAACTTCAACTTGCCTTTTCATCCCATACTTGCTGAGGAGAAAAGAAGTTGGATTGTTGTGTACCCTAGTATGGTTTGTGTCTTGCGTGCACAATACTAAGACATGTCCTGAGTACTTGTTGATCCTTAAAGGAACCCATAAACATCCAGGGGCACCCTCTGCTTCTTGAAACATCTAGGAGATGTCCAGAGAACAACATTGGAGGGTTGTGGTACAAAGCACACTTTTCCAGTGTATGGATCGTTGATCATTGCTCGTTGCCTTTGAAGGCTGTATCTAGTGCTTTACTCACTCTAGGCTGTCTGTAACCAGCGGTGAACACAAGAGTGTGCTCATGGGTCGACCATGTCACCGTGAGTTCGACGAAATATCGTCATCCATTAGGAATCTCGTTGGGTTTTATAGCATGATGTTGTTGTATAGCCGCATAACCATGCTTATGTTACCAGATCACAACTTGGTTCCAGTGTGTAAAGCAGGTACTATACCCATCGCTGATGAGGAGCGAGCGTGTCATGTATATCCCGATGAAATTCAAACAGTGCTCTATAGATGAGAAATTGTTGGACTAGATTGGCAAGGAATCCAGTAGTGCACATTTTGGTAAAGTGAATGTCATCAGGATAATGACTTTAGCGCCCGTATTGTGCATGACAGAATGAGGAGTTGTGAGCGGTTTCAAATCTGCAGCTATATTAGCTCAAAAGCCAGCTGCTAATTCAAAGTAATGTGCAGGTGGTTGGATCATGCTGGGTTTTACCTTACCATGTTCATGGCGAGCATGAGAATCCTTGGTGCATTTTGAGTACTAACACAGAGCCATAATGGTTAGTGTCCTCGATTGTAGTACGTTTTCACATCATCCTCTCAAGCCCTAGCTCTAGAGTAGGAGATCGAGGATCATGGAGCACATGAATCGCGGGAGACAACGTCACAAGAGACTGTTTTTTACCAAGTTGGCCAAAATGTGGGTCTAGACCCTTGAAATCGGTGAAACCACTTTCAACATATCCTATTAATCTGACCTTGAAAATCCACAAGTCAACAAGACCATAAAAAACATTGGTGTGCAAATCAAGAATCAAAAGGGTATCCTGGTCTATATGGATGGCCCCTTGATAGTATCACCTAACCCTCAGGTTGTACATGCTATGAAGGATCTCCTCTAGTCTGTGTACAAAATAAAGGATCTTAGTCCAGCTTGTGTCTTCTTGGGTTTGGAGATTGAGCATGATCATCAGGGTTGTGTATAGCACATGGCTCAGGCTGCCTATGAGGACACTGGGGGAGTGTTTTCCTCACCTCCTGGACACATCTCCCTCAGCATCCAAGCCCATGATGTTTGATGGGCAGAAGCGTCTCTCATCAGCAGACCTAGGTGTCAATGTCACGACGCACCTCCAAGTAAGTTACTCCCTTATTTTCCTTGGGACTACAACGCACGCAGATGATGCCTTTGCTTTGACCTTTTTGTTGCAGATCTCAAAGCATCTGCGTCAAAACATTGGGAGGCTCCTCTGCACGTTGTTCAATATGTCGTGTACTGTTTACCCCTGGGCTTGTGCCTTCGTGCGTAGCCGTTTGTAGTTGTTGACAGATACATTGACAATGATGAGCCCATGATTGCGATGTGTGTAGGCTTTTAGGCTACATCTTTTTATTAGAGGAATTTTTGTCTCATGGGAGAGTGGTAAGTAAGATTGCATGGCACGGAGCTCGACTAAACCTGGGTATGTTGCGTTGGGGGCTTGGTTTCTTGGTTTTTGGGGTCTGGTTGTGCCATCTCGTGTAACAGTTTTGATTACCTATCTGCTGCATCACCATCCGTTGTGTCAATGAGAACACATGTCGCATTGTAGAGCATGCTGGCATGTGTCACACTGGCATAAAGCACATCAACACTGAGCATCACTTTATATGCAAGCATTGTGCACATAGTGATATTTGTGTCGTTAGTTTTGACACACCGCAATAGCGTATAGACTTTCTCACAAAAGCGCTCTGCAGCAGCAAGTTTGTAGCGCACGATGTTGGACTCCTTGCACATGCTTCTGCTCATGGGTGATCCGTGGACCACTATTGCTACTTCCTCTCATCGTTGCCATCGTCCCGTGACCCTTACTCGCTTGTGGTGGCTTGTGTTTGCATGTCATGGGGGAGTGTTGGTAAGCCAGTCACGGTGAGCTATGGACTTGTCACCACTCCCTTTTTGGGATGCCAGGATGTTTGATGGTTACTTCAGCAGCATCAGCTCAAGCTGGCGCGTCCTCATGTGCTTACTAGAGTTTCATCGGTGACCTGGGACCATTTTCTTGGTGGTGCTATGCTTGCTTACTACTCATTCCATTACGTAGGGCTTTTTTTTATACAGCCGATAATTCTTTCGGATTATTGTTCAGGCAGCCAAGCTCGTACAATGACTAGATTCTAGCCAACTGTTGTTTGAAAGCTTGTAGCTAAGTTTTTCTACTTTTCACTTGTTTGTTTTGCTTGAACACACTGACAGACACTTTTGAGAGTGTGTACATCCCCACGCTTTTGTTGTTTTACTTGAATTTTACCAACTTTAAAGGACATATTGTAGGTTGCTTTGGTTGCTAAGATAAGCAAGTAAGAAAGCAAGCCAACGGCGGGGGCAACACCATGGATCGGGGGCAAGCTCACGTAACATACGAGAGAATGAGTGTACGAAAAAACGACAAGTGAGTGAGTAAGGAGCGAGCGGAGTGCTAAGTACCGGTTGACCGGGCCACCCACGCGAGCCTCTCGACGTGGGGCCCGGACGCCACCCAGGGATCGAACCCGGCCCTGGAGCGAGCGAGCTCCAGGCGGTTTCTCACATACCGGTATAAACCGGACATGTGGTCCCGAGGCATGAGCAACCCGGATCACTACGCTAGAATCATGCAAGTGTGTCAGAGTTCAAAACACACCACGAGCATGCACTCCTACAAATGCATCCTCAATTTTGGCACGTTGAGCATGAAACATCCCTATACTAAGGCTCTCCATAAGTCTTGAGTTGGTGATGTGGCCACCACTTGACAACTTGATGATGTGACCACCACTGTGTGCCTAGCGCTACGTCACAGTCTTGCACCAGAGAGCCTCAGTCCAGGTCAATCACCTTCAGTGATAATATTTGTGTGTGTGTGTGTGTGTGTGTGTGTGTGTGTG
>SZWC01006343.1:46835-59741 GCA_023375785.1 Penium margaritaceum | reverse complement strand
AAGACGAATCCAGATTTATAAAGATGCATCTTGCATCTGCATTGTCAATTCTCAAAGACCCTCGATTTCTCAGTGGACCTTTTTGGATCCGATCACTCTCGATGCGACTCCACACGCATCGCTTGACAATCAACCCAACAACCCCGACTATGCCTCATTCGTAACTCGACACTTGCATATATGTGGTCGATCATTTGGACACTTTTCATCAAAGTACACTTACCACCAATCATAAATGTCTCAAGAGTCCCTAATTCTAAATCGTGATCTGCCTCGCAACTTCTATATGTTCACCATCTACGCTCCGTTTGGCATAACTCTTGGTATCAAAGCGCAACGATGCTGGAGAGGCATCCAACTACTTCACCCATCCGGGGGACTACCTCGCACAAGTCGTTAGCACATCTCACACGTCAAGACTTCGCAGATTTTGCAACTACGACGGTGGATGAGCGAGCACAACGGACGACCAGCAGCGGGTATTTGACGATGACTTCGGCGATGGAGGAGCAAAACGTGCCTCTGCACGTAGACCATAAAGTAAGAGCAAACGTTGGCATGGCAGGCTATGCGGCAGCAGGATCAACCCCTGCGACTCCGACCACCAATCCGGTCAGGGATCAAACAGCGGTAAACCAGCCGTCCCTACCAACAGCCCGAATGACTACAACAGGAACGACAGGTGGCACCAAACGACAGGTGCAGATCAACGAGGAACTGGCAAGCCGAATCTCTACACTCGAGGGGATCAACAGCCATCTTCTCCAACTCAATGCTGTGATGGAGGCTCTTCGCAACGCAAGCACACGAGAAGCAATACTCGTCGAAAGGAAATTCTCAACCCTCGAGCCAACCTAGTATTTTTCCGGCTCCACTAGAACCGTTTGATTGTGCAAACTCTAAGGGACCAACGGTTTGGATGTGGCTGACGAGTTTGGAGGTGTACTTCACCACCACTGGGATCAATGACGGTGTAGCAGGAGGGCCGGTTTGGCCCTTTCTCCTAGCTGAAGCGAGGGGTGGTTGCGCACCAACCCTCGCATCAGCGAGGGCTGGCCGGCAGCCAGCACTTTGCTGGCCGCCGGCCAGCTAGCTGCCGGCCGGCTGGACGGCCGGCCAAGCGACCGGCCGGCTAAGGCTGCACACAGATCCCAGGATCCGTGTTAACTATCAACTGAGACCGGATCCAGATCCGGATTCGCGAATCCGGATCCAGGATCTTGGATCCGGTTAGTATTTACGGATCCTAACCAGATTCTGGGGGCGGGGAGAGGGGGGGGGGGGGGGGGGGGGGGGGGGGGGGAGGAAAAACCTGTGAGAGTTCCTGCTCAAGTCTGTCACACATCCGAGAAACTCGCCCATTCAATTTTGAAAAGTCATGCCCGCGCGCTGCGCTTGACATCCTCACTTGAGCGGAGCATAACTGTGCGTCGGACGTGGACCACTAGAAGTTTGGGCGAGAAGTTCTGGTGGTCCACGTCCGACGCACGCGACTGACCCACACATGAGGGCCGGTCTCAATGGTCGTTGACTGACAGGCACAGACAATCCAATAGCATGGATCATCTGTGTCAGAAATCCGGAGTGAGAATTGACCAACCCATTGTGTGTGCCCTAATGACAGCACAGTAGGGTGTCATGGGAGGACTCGCAAACCCTCCTAACATAGGGTTTGCGAGTACTCCAAGAATAGCGTGTTGCACTGGACTCCTCCCTGCACGCGTGCTCCGGGCATGCGTGACTCCTCGCAGGGAGGAGTCGAGCGTGCCCTGGGTAGAAATAAACTTAATCCATGTACATCATGGTCAATCCGGTACACTAGAACCGTGAATCCGGGTCCCGGATCCGTGGATCCATGGATCTGCGAATCCATGGATCCGTCACTGCGGATCCGGATCCAGGTCTAGGATCCGTCCTGAGGATCCGGATCCACCTCAAGATCCGCGGATAGGATCCGTGTACAGCCTTTCGGCAAGCCACCAGCCGGCCAGCCGCCAGCCGCCGATTGCGGCCTCAGCACGATCGGCGGCAAAGGGGCCACGAGGGCCTCGAGGGCGAGGCCTCGTGGCCTCATGCCCTCGCCCCCCCCCCTCACCCTCCTTGCAAATGAGCAAGTCAGGACCAGGGATAGGGGGGGCAATGGTGAGGGTGAGGATGAGAGAAGCGCACGAGAGAAGTCGGCGCAAAATCGCCGATCGTGCCTCGCACATGACGATTTTGCGCTGACGCGTCAAAAACAAAACTCAAGTTCGTTTAGGACAAATTATGGATTTCGAAACTGGAAAACTCGTGCGAATGTACGAGTTCAAGGTTAAAACCCCCGGTTTGGGTCCCAAAACTAGGGGTAAGGTTAAAAATGGAAATGGGCCTCCGGAGACTCAAACTATTTGAGTCTCCCTACTCTGGGTCAATGATAACGACTGTCCCCCAGTCCTGCGAAGGGGGTAAACCCCTGACGCAGATTGAGAACGCCATTCTGCAAACTCCGACGACGACTTCAGAGCAGGAGCTGGAGACTCGACACGTTACAGTGGTATCAAAGCCAGACGACCCTTGCGGTGAAGGGTTCAACGGAAAGGGCGGCTATGCCATATGCAAAACTCCGTCGGTAGCTGCAAGAAGCAACAGAAACGCCATAAGGGACTACAGTAACCATACTTCACGAATTGAAGCACCGTAAAGTACGTTGGAGAGCTGGAGAAAATCTCCACTTGGTAGAGCCACTTCTTCCTAGCCTCTCCTCACTTCCAGAGGATTAGGAGGATCCTTGTGGGACGGGGTGGACAGTCCTCACCCTCAAAAACCACAAAATCCTCCCCATTTTCAAAGCTCCTTCAAAACTCCTTCATCCAAAAAATAGGGACAGCGCCTCTTCCCAAGCTTAGGGACTCTCACGGCCTGAGAGCACCCTAAAAACAAGGAGGGTGACACCTTGAAGATTTTTTACGGCTCGCCAACGCCGTCGGCTCAAGGGAGGCGCCGCCCAAGAACGCGAGAGACGCCAAGGAGCGTGAAGAGAAGACCAGAGAAGAGAAGAGGTTGGAAGAGAGAGTGGAAGACTTGGTAGGAATTGTTAGGATTCCTCTTGTCACTCTTTGCTCTTGTTTTGTAAGCGACGCTCACATTCTTCCTCATTCCCTTGTCTTGTAATTTTCTGTTTTCCTAGGTACTAGTTCTTGCCAATGATTGTGAGTCATGGCTTAGGAAGACTAGTTTCAAAACCCACGACCTTGTGCCAACGTAGCGGCCTAGGAAAATAGAAGTTTAAATTGTAATTTCCTCACCGATCATGAGAGAAAGATCTTAGGAGGCGATTCCTCCTCGAAATTGTGGGGTGATCCTCACAACGGTCTTCGCGTGCTAGTTGCACGGGCAACGAGATGGCAAGTTCCGGACCGTCGAAGACCAACAATGGCAAGGTGGTGACGGCCTCACCACAAGCTCTCGGAGGACTCAAAATTTTTGCAGCCGTCGCCGTGAGCACGGTTTCCAATCCAAAGGCAACCGTAACACCAGAGGCAACCGACGCCAACCTCGGCGATACCAAGAAGTGTGCAGAGGCCGCAGAATTTCTCGACGAGAACGTTGACACGCACGTGGGTGACCCCCATGCGACGGACAACATGATGGAGGAGGATCTCCCAAAGGGGGACCCCCACGAAGAGCACGATACCGACAATGGCAAGGCAGCGAGGATTGCAATCATCGCCATCATCGTGCGGCAAACTCGAGCCGATANTAGGCTTGCGAAGTTTGCTTCTGAAGCGATGGGCCGACTCAAGATCACCACCGATAGTGGAGGTACGGCACCACTCGGAGGTGTGGGGGCGGATCCCCTTTCCTACAATGTGGCTGCAATGGGGCAGGGCAGCGCCCACTCGAGCGTCGTCGCTGACGACAGTCTCCTCCGAAAGGTGGGACTCCTTGGAGGCGTGTACGCGAACCATACCCTCCTGCAGTGGGTAAAGGTACACGTACAACGTGAGGTCTTGGAGGTTATCGTCGATGCTCTGACGACATCTGAGATTGAGTTCGCGTTCGCCAACCTGTTGGCCCACGTCGGGTAGAGCATCATGGACCTTGACCGTGATCGCCAGCTACAGCGCCTGGCTGCCCATGAGGCAAGCCGCCGATGTAACGACCTCGACAAGGCGTTGCAGAGCATGACCCATGTGCGGATGCAGCATTAATCACAGCACACTACAGTTGTAGATGCCATTTCTGGTTGCAGCGACGACTTGCCTACCTCGACGAAATCGAGGCCGGTCATGAACATGTCCTTCCTCCAGAATGTGGAGATCTTACGGAAGGGCGTGAAGCTGACCGACTGGCTCAACCGCATGGAGCACGTCCTACGCGTCCACAAGACTCCACTCAGTTTGTGGGGTGATCTTGCCACGACTCGGCTTGAAGACAAGCTCTTCAAGTACGTGGTCAAGGAGTGGAGTGTGTAGAGGCCTCACCTCGAGTGGCAGCCCATGCCGTGAAAAGCCTTCTGTGCAATCATGCGTAAGAAGTTTACCGAGCGTGAGGAAGCACAGTGCACCTTCTACAAGGTCAAGGACTTTAGCCACCTAGGTAACTCGCTTGAGGCCTACTTGAGCAAGTTTACCGCACTTGTGGAGGAAGCCAAAAGCTTCACCAAGAGCGACAGTACCCTGACCTTCAAGTACCCAGAGTGCTTGCTGTTGCAGTACATACACGATGGTCTTGCCATCGAGAAGCTCAAGGACAAGACCACCACGACTACAATGGGCCAAGCTTGGAGAAGTTGGGGGGGTTGCAAGACTACATGAGCGAAGTGTATTCGGCGAACCCAAAACACTACTCAGATGCACGGCCGAACGCGCATGCACAGCAAGGCCCCGATGCATGCATGGAGGCTGCTGGGGCTAATGGGACAGCCGGGCAGCGGGGTAGGGTCAAGGGCAAGCAGCCAGCAAATCCCTCAGCCAAGAAGACTGGTGGGATCAAGCCCCCCAACCACAAGCGTGGTTGCGATAATGATGAGCTGCAAGTGGTGTGCGAGTTTCGTAACACGGCCTTCTGCGAGGGACTGTGCCACAACTGCATGCAGCCCGAACACTTCAGTGCTCAGATTCCTGAGGCCGGTGGTGGTGGAAAAGCAGTCACGACGTTAGCCGCAGGCAAGGCACCTCCTGCGGAGGCTGCAGCAGGAAGCCGCGGGCAGGGCCGTGGACGGGGTTGCGGTTATGGCAATGGGCCCGGCCGTGGTAATGGACAAGGCCATGGGACGGGTTTTACCCCACCCCTCAGTGAAGTTAGTGGGGACCACTCAGGGGTAAAACTGGATCACGAGTGTGGGTTCGTGTTTTCAGACGAGGATGTTAAACAATTTGTGTTTTTGACGAGTTAAAATTTCTGCGTTGTTTTCTCCCCTCATTGAACCTCATTTTGCACTTGCTGATCGACATTGTCCGCTAAATCTTGCATCACCGGACGAGATGCATCACCGAACTTGCGTAGTGGTGGCAACACCGACCACTGTGCAAGAAATTTGCAACACAAAATTGGAGCAAACGCCCTCAAAGCGATGAGTTCAATCACGTTTGCGGTACCTTTAGTCGATGACTTTGACCCAGTGAAATACAAGGACTGGAAACTGCTAGCAAAATTCACACGTGCCCACAAGATGTGGACTAGAGTAGGTGAATCATGGGAGTTGTGGCGTCCTCCGTCCAGATTATGTGTTTATCACAAACTCGGCTTGCCGTCGTCTAGCCTGTTCACTCGGAAGAGTGGAGGAAACATGACGATGTAGTTCAAAGGACACCTAGTTGGTGCTCACGTGAACGCACTTGCTGACACTGGAGAAGATGACTCCTTTGTTAGCCTTGGCTTTACCCGACAGGTTGGCCTAAAGTACAAGCCATCAAATGGCACAGTTGTCGTCGGTGAAAACCGTATGGTACCCGTGATCGGTACTTGAAAAGCAAAAATTTGTATTCAAGGATACACAAACAGTGTTACGTAGAAGGTACTCAACCTTCTTGACCAGTTTGACGTGGTGCTAGACAATCCCTGGCTCCATGAAAACAAGGCTCTAGTGTGCTTTGAATCAAAGCGTTTGATCCTCCAAAAAGGACAGTGTCGCTTTACGTTGATTCTGAGTACGGAAATATCACCGACCCGGCTCAAAGTCCATGCCAGCTTGTCTGCGAGTCAGGTCAAGAGACATATTAGACAAGGTTGTCAATACTTATTGGCTCGGCTACAGAAAGTGGAGGATGACGTGAAGAAAGACACGCCACAAGAGATGAAATCTCAATTAGCGGAGTTCTCGGATTTGTTCCAAGACCCGTCGGCTGGGCTTCCACCAAAAAGACACATGGGTCACATGATTCCATTGCAGCCGAATGCGACTCCTGCGTTCGGACCCATGTATCACCTTAGTCCAGCAGTAACGCAAGAGGCCGAACGCCAAATCAGAGAGTACCTTGCAAAAGGATGGATCAAGCCAAGTAGCTTGCCGTACGGTGCGCTGATCCTTTTTTTGAACAAAAAGGATAGTGGTTTACGCATGTGCGTGGATTACCGGGCGTTGAACAAGCTGACGGTGAAACATCGATTCCCTTTACCGCGGACCGAGGACCTTCTTGACCAACTCCAAGGGACAAAAGTATTTATGTTCTTGGATTTTTCTCAACGGTAGCATCAAATCCGCATCACAGAAGATGATGTGCCCAAAACCGTGTTTTGAATGCGCATGGGACACTATCAGCTTCGAATGTTATGCTTTGGGCTTACGAAGAAGAAATGAACCAAACGTTTGCCAAACAACTCGGGCTACCGTACTGATCTCGATATTCATTTTTTTCAAATCCATAATTTCGGGAATCTTTTGTTTTCGAGCACGTGTTTTGAGAAAACAATTATTTAGGTGGTACCTTGGAATTCGTTGAACAAAAAACATGATCCTTAAAATCGACGATGACCGGTCTCGACCGTCGCCGATGACCGGTTTTTGAGAGCGCGTCAATCTGACGCGGCTTGCCTGACACGACAGGCCGCGTCAGACTGATAGATCTGACGCGGAAACATGGTTTCCGCGTCAAGACTTGAAGATATGACCGGAGGTGAGACCGCGTCGATATTTTTTTCAAGCATTTTATTGGATTTCGATGAGATTTGTGTACCCGGATCAGGAAAGTAATTGTTTAGGTGGTACCTATTGAATTCGATGGAAAAAAATTCGTTGAGATAGAAGGACCAAAAAAATGTTTTTCATCGAATATCAAGATCAGTAGGGTATTTGTCTTGGTTTACCTGGAGGACATCTTGGTTTTCTCCAAGTCAATGGAAGAGCACATAGGACATCTGTGCGAAGTCCTCGTAATCCTTCGAGAACAAAAGTTCTATGTGAAAGTGAGCAAGTGCAAGTTTGCACAAGATGAGCTCGAATACCTAGGACACATCGTTGGCAAGGATGGCATCCGTGTCCACCTACGCAAGGTCCAAGCCATTATAGATTGGCCACACCGGGAAAATGGTGGTTAGATTCGGTCTTTCATCGGCCTTGCAAACTACTTTTGATGGTTTATGCGAGGGTATTTGACCTTGTTAGCACCGCTAACCAGGCTGACGCAAAAAGACTTTCATTGGGAATGGACAGCTGATTGCAAGAACACTTTTCTCAAAGTCAAAGAGCTTCTATCCACAGCATCCCTCCTAGCTCTTCCGGATCCATCGCAACCGTGGGAGGTTTGATGTGATGCATCGGTAGTAAGACTTAAAGCCGTCCTCATGTAGAACGGTCATCCAGTTGCGTATGAGAGCTGTAAGCTCATCCTCGTAGAAATGTGGTACATGAATGCGGATGAAGAGCTCCTTGCGGTTGTACACACTTTCAAGATGTGGCGTTGCTATGTCGAGGGTGCTGAAGGGGGTGTGACGGTCATGACCGACTATAATCCATTGGTATTTTTCCAAACGCAACCGAACCTATCAAGACGACAGGCGCGTTGGAGCGAACACCTGAGCTGATTCTCGTTCACATGGGAATATCGGCCATGATGCATCAATGTGGCCGATCCACTAAGCCCACAACCTGTGAAAATTAAAGCAACCACCGAGGTCGGTGGGTGTTTTATGGTCATTGCAATAGCAACAGTAAAAATACCAGATCCCCTGCACCTTTGCGGCAACCTCCACAAGAAAATATCCATTACAACAGTTTTGTAAACAAGATCCAGATGGGATGTTGTGTGGGTTTTTGGTATCAATACTCTCAAAATCTGGGCAAGTATGGCTTAGTGGAGGCCGCAGGAATCTTCTACCACGGGGAACAAGTTATTGTGCCAAACTCGAGAGACCTTCGAGCAAATACTATCTTCCAGTTCCACGATTGCCGGTCGCAAGTCATGTCGGACCTCAAAACACAAGATAGGCACTCTCGGACCACTATTCGTGACTAGGATGGAGTGTCGATGTCCGTAAGTATTGCATGACATGCGACCCATGTCTTCGGAATAAGGCTAGTAACAAGAAGCCTGCTGGACTCCTCCAACAGCTTCCCATTCCTGGGACTCCATGGGAGTACGTCAGCTTATACTTCAATACTGGTCTTCCTGACACGACCCATGGCCACGATGCAACACTAGTGGTTGTGGATCTTTTGACAAAGATGACACACTTCATTCCTACAACCACTGACGTGAACGCAGAGGAGACCGCTCACCTCTTCTTTGAGGGTGTCGTAATGTACCACGGTTTGCCGTTGCATATTATCTCCGATCGAGATCAAAAATTTGCTATTAAATTGTGGCAAAAGATGCACGAGTACTTCGGAAGTGAGTCACAAATGTCAAAAATGTTTCGCCCTCAAACTGACGTACAAACACAACGCATGAACCGCACTCTCGAACAAATGCTCCGAATGTACGTGGACCCTGCCATGCATGACTGGGACAAATTCTTAGCACGCGTAGAGTTTGTAGTGAATAACTCGGTGAACGAGTCTACACAGTTCACATCGTTTGTGTTGAAGAGTGGTCGGCATCCAGTGGTATCCTCTTCATTGGTGAAGAGTGGGAGTACATGATGACAGGTTCCTTCTACTCAAGCCTTTGCCAAGTGCATAGACTCCTTGTTACACGAGGCAAAGGGTCACCTTCAAGTTGCTCGGCAACGACAAAAGGCATATACCGACAAAAGTCGTCGTGAGGTCTCATTTGACATCAGTCACAAAGTGCTGCTCAGCTCTACGACTCTTCAACTGAAGTTGCCAGGGGCACGAAAACTTCTACCGACGTGGATTGGGTTGTTTTCCATCGTTACACGCATCGTTCCAATGGCATACCGATTGTTGCTTTTGTTGAGTACGAAGATACATGACGTGTTTCATGTGAGCCTGTTGGCTCTAGACACTACTGAGGGAACCGTTCAGCCACCACCGGCAGTCCTTGATGCCGATGGCCAATACAAGTTTCTACGCCTACTTCAGCACCGAGAGCGTACTCTCCGGTTGCGGGTTGTTAGGGAATACCTATTTCATTGGGCCGGGTGTGGACCTGAGCATAACTCATGGGAGCGCGAGTCTCGGTTGCCCACAGGGTTGGTCAACGAGTATTGGAGCGAGCTGGCAGCTCGCATGAATCAACGCGTGTCAGGGGGCACCACCTCAATGCGGAAAAAGTGAACAACATTTCCACAGGGTGGCATTCATGGACTTCAACCATAGGAGGTTGGGGACGCCCAACATGGTTGTCGCGCGGACGCTCCAGCCTAAAGGGGGGAGGACGTTAGCCGTGCTGACCGATAAGCTGCAGCTTAGGTCCAAGTGCCATGCACATATTCATGTTTAGCTGGTGATTGAAATCATTAATTCTCTTTCACAATGTTGATGACTCACTGACTAACAATCCTAATTGTTGTTCATGAACCGGGACGGTTCATAATAAGTGGGGAGGAAGGTAGCGGGAGGGCCGGTTTGGCCCTCCCTCCTCGCTGAAGCGAGGGGTTGTTGCGCACCAACCCTCGCGTAAGCGAGGGCTGGCCGGCGGCCAGCACTTTGCTGGCCGCCGGCCAGCTCCCTGCCGGCCGGCTAGACGGCGAGCGGCCGGCCAAGCAACCGGCCGGCCACCAGCCGGCGAGGCGCCAGCCGCCGATCGTGGCCTGAGCCCGATCGGTGGCTGAGGGACCATGAGGGCCTCGAGGGCGAGGCCTCGTGGCCTCGTGTCCTCGCCCCCCCTTGCCCTCCTCACAAACAAGCAAGCGAGGACGAGGGATAGGGGGAGCGAGGGTGACAGCAAGGATGAGAGAAGCGCACGAGAGAAGTCGGCGCAAAATCACCGATCGTGCCTCGCACTCGACGATTTTGAGCTGACGCATCAAAAACAAAACTCAAGTTTGTTTAGGACAAGTTATGGGTTTCAAAACCGGAAAACTTGTGCGAATGCACGAGTTCAAGGTAAAAAACCCCGTTTTGGATCCCAAAACCAGGGATAAGGTTAAAAACGGAAATGGGCCACCAGAGACTCGAAATATTCGAGTCTCCCTACTCTGATTCGTTGATGACGATTTCCCCTCAGTCCTGCAAAGGGGGTAAACCCCTGACGCGGACTGAGAATGCCACTCTACAAACTCCGACGACAACTTCAAAGCAGGAGCTGGAGACTCGACACGTTACAGACAGACAAAAAACGATTGACTTCGCAACCGTGTTTTTTCGTGGTACAAGGTTAGGTTTGTGGTCAGATCTGAAGACCATCCAACGGAAGCAAGAGATTGATAAGACCTCATCGACGATCAACGACGTCTGTCTCATATCGCCGACCGCACGCATTCTACTTTTGGGGCAGATCAACCCGTAGTGGCAAGACGTGATGATGCCACCAAATGACTGGGACAAAATCTCACACGCAATGCTTGCACGATTCGGACCGCTGAACAAAAAACGTGACGCACGGTACAAGATCCAACATATCCGTCAACATTCCAGCATGGCAGAGTACACGCGGAGAATCCGCGAGATCATCATTAGTACAGACAACACCCTTGATGAACTATGTTTTGACTACAACAACGACCTCAAGCAAGACATCCAGTGAGCAATTGCCATCTTCGGCATTCAAAATGACTTGTCGCGGATGATTGCAGCAGCAAAAAGGATCAATAGCCTTGACTACAACACTCGGATTCAGGAATCCAACGGCTGAAGACCTCCCAACCACAACCATCGTGGAAATGGGAAAAGCCGGTAAGGGGAATCCTCGACAACGATGGAAGTGGATTCCATCGACAAGAGAGATACGCCCTACTAAAACTACGAAAATGTTGGATACATTGCCTGCAACTGTTGGAGCAANCAGGCCAAAAAGGGGGGGATGTCCTAGAAAAATGAGTCAGAAAATGGCAAAGGGCAAGAGTAAAAGGCGTAGCTGTTTTTTGCACGGAGCAATTTGCACCAAACGATTCCCCATTTGAACAACCTAAATCGCCACAAAGGGTTTCTGAGATGGCGAAGTTCGATGAGGGGTATGAGGACAACCAACAGGCGATACTACTAAGAGTTCAATTTCGAGGATGCAAAAGTTGGAGAACCGTACCAACACTATTGGATAGAGGAGCTTCTCATTGTTTCATAAGCAACAACATGGTTTGCAAGCTCGATTTGCAGAAAAAACCAGGGATGTTTGAAGGAAAAAGCCTTTGACTAGAGATTGCAAATACGGAGATTTCGATAATCACTATGGCTACAAGTGGGAGATCCACGGGATCTAGTGGTCTGGAGTTCCTGTCCAATGAGTGACCACAAAATCATTCTCAGATGAGATTTCTTGTACCGACACAATCCGCAAGACGACCAGAAAAACAACAAGGTCCACATGGAAATCGATGTACCAAACAAAAACTTCCACACATGGGACGAAAGACGAAAGAGGAAACAGCAGAGGTGGAAGCAGCAGAAGAATCCGCGGTAGCTAAAAGGCAACAGCCTATGGAGCCGATATTGCTCAACATGGCCAAGCACTGTATGCAAGAAGGAGCTCATGCGTGGTTCATATACCTTGAACCAATGGAAGAAGTGGAGGTGGCAGCAGCTGACTTGTCATCCTTGTCATCCTCATAAGCCTCATCAGCCTCATCGGCATCAACAAAGTTTGTAATGGCACCCGAAGAGTTTGCATCGCCCATCCAAGTGTTTATGAGCGTCTTCCTTGACAAAATCTTGAGGACCCTACCAACTCAACGAGACATCGGCCATCGCATGAAACTGAAGCCGGACAACACACCTTTAGTCCGAGGGGCCTATCAGATGAGTGATCACGAGCTGACAGAGGTGAAAAAGCAGCTCGATGAGGTGAAAAAACAGCTCGACGAGATGCTCGGTCAAGGGTTCATCCGCCCTTCCAAGTCACCATATGCTGAACCAATACTGTTTATAAAACAGAAAACTGGTGAGATTCGGATGTGCGTAGACTGTCGGATGTTGAGCGATGCTACCATCAAGAACCGCTATCCACTTCCCCAAGAAGACACAATTTCCGACCAACTCCGAGGGGCTTGGATTATCTCCAAAATCGACTTACGCAACGGTTATCACCAGATTTGAGTGGAAGAAACTGACATCAAGAAGACGGCATTCCAAACTTGCTACGGGTACTTCAAGTTTACGGTAATACTGTTCAGACTTACAAGTACTCCGGGAACATTCATGGCAACGATGAACAATATCTTTTACCCTCATCTCAATGATTTTTTCCTGGTGTACTTCGACAACATTCTGGTGTACAGCCGCATCCCGGAGGAGCACGGTGGACATATTCGACAAGTTCTCAAAGCTTTACAAAAAGAGAAGTTTTTTCTTAAATCTCAAAGTGCGCATTCCGTCGTCATTCGATCTTGTTTTTGGGTCACGTCATCAACAGCGGACGGATCACCATG
>SZWC01006343.1:29095-41596 GCA_023375785.1 Penium margaritaceum | reverse complement strand
GTGGCCACGGGCCATGTCTAGAAGACGAGTAATGAAGTCCATGCTGACGCACTCCCATGGAGTCCCAGGAATGGGAAGCTGTTGGAGGAGTCCAGCAGGCTTCTTGTTACTAGCCATATTCCGAAGACATGGGTTGCATGTCATGCAATACTTACGAACATCGAAACTCTATCCTAGCCACCAATAATGGTCTGAAAGTGCCTGTCCGGTCCCACATGACTTGCGACTGGCATGTCGTGGAACTTGGAGATAATGTTTGCTCGAATGTCTCCCGATTTTGGCACAACAACTTGTTCTCCATGCCAGAAGATCCTTGCGGCCTCCACCAATCCGTACTTGTCCACAAGGCAAGAGTCTTGAAACCAAGAATCCACACAGTATCCTATTCGGATCCTGTTTACAAAACCGTTGTAATGGATAATCTCTCGTGGTGGTTGTCGTAGAGGTTCAAGGGGATGTGGTGTTTGTACTATTACTATTGCAATGGCCATAAAACACCCACCAACCTCGGTGGTTGCTTTAATTTCAACAAGCTATCGGCTTAGTGGATCGGCCACATTGATGCGTCTTGGCCGATATTCCCATGTGAACAAGAATCGACTCAGGTATTCACTCCAACGCGCCTGACGTCTTCACAGGTTCGGTTGCATTTGAAAAAACACCAATGAATTATGGTCGGTCACGAACGTCACACCCCCTTCATCATACTAGAGGTAGCAACACCACATCTTGAAAGCGTGTACTACTCCAAGGAGCTCTTGATCCCCAGTCATGTACCGCGTTTCCGCGGGGATGAGCTTTCCGCTCTCATACGCAACTGGGTGACCATTCTACATGAGGAAGACTTTGAGTCCTACTACCGACGCATCACATCAAACCTCCCATGGTTGCAATGGATCCAGAAGAGCTAGGATGGGCGTTGTGGATATAAGCTCTTTGACTTTGAGAAAAGTGTTCTTGCAATCAGATGTCCAATCTCAGTGTACATCTTTTTGCGCAAGCCTGGTTAACGGTGCTACCAAGGTCGAATACCCTTGCATAAACTGTTTGCAAGGCCGAGGAAAGACTGAATGTGCCCAATATCTTCCAAGCGTGGCCAGTATTCAACTGCTTGGACCCTTCGTGGGTCAACATGGATGCCGTCCTTGCCGACGATGTGTCCAAGGTATTCGAGCTCATCTTGTGCAAACTTGTACTTGCTGACTTTCACATAGATCTTCTATTCCCGACGGATTGCGAGGACTTCGCGCAGATGTTTTATGTTCTTTTCCATTGATTTGGACAAAACCAGGATGTTGTCCATATAAACCAAGAAACACTAACCGAGTTGCTTGGCAAACGTTCGGTTCATTTCTCCTTGGAGGGTTGCCAGGCCATTTGTAACCCCGAAGCATAATACGCAAAATTGATAATCTCCCATGTGCGTTCAAAACACGGTTTTGGGAATATCATCTTCCTTGATGCTGATTTGATGGTACTCTAGAGACAAATCCAAGGACGAAAACACTTTTGCCCCTTGGAGTTTGGCAAAAAGGTCCTCAATCTACGGTAAAAGGGAAGCGATTTTTCACCGTCAGCTTGGCTAAAACTCGATAACACACGCACATGCGTAAACCACCGTCCTTTTTTTTCACAAAAGGGATTGGCGCACCGTACGGTGAGCTAGTTGGCTCAATCCATCCTTTTGCAAGGTAGTCTTTGATTTGGCGCTCGGCCTCTCGCCTTCCTGGTGGACTAGGGTGATACGTGGATCTGAACGGAGGAGTCGCCTCCANATTTCATCTCTTGTGGCGTATCTTCCTTCATGTCGTCCTCCACTTTCTGCACCCGAGCCAAGAAGTATTGACAACCTTGTCGAATATGTCTCTTGACCTGACTTGCAGACAGGCTGGCATGGACTTTGAGTCGGGTCGGCAGTATTTCCGTACTCGGAATCAACGTAAAGCGACGCTGTCATTTTTGGAGGATCAAATGCTTTGATTCAAAGCACATTAGAGCCTTGTTTTTACAGAGCCAGGGATTGCCTAGCACCACGTCAAACTGGTGAAGAAGGTTGAGTACCTTCAATGTAACATTCTGTGTGTACCCTTGAATACAAATTTTTACTTTTCATGTACCGATCACGGGTACCGTACGGTTGTCACTGACGACAACTGTGCCATTCGATGGATTGTACTTTAGGCCAACCTATCGGGTAAAGCCCTGGCTAACAAAGGATTCATCTTCTCTAGTGTCAACAAGTACGTTCAAGTGAGCACCAACTAGGTGTCCTTTGAACTGCACCGTCATGTTGCTTCCACTCTTCCGAGTGAACAGGCTCGACGATGACAAGCCGAGTTTGTGATAAACACGGAATCTAGATGGCGGATGCCACGGCATGATCCCATGATTCACCTACTCTACTCCACATTTTGTGGTCACATGTGAATTCGGCTAGCACCTTCCAGACCTTTAAATTTCACCGGATCGAAATCGCTGGAAACGTGATTGAACTCATCACTTTGAGGGCGTTTGCTTCAATCACTGTGTTACACAATTCTTGTAAAATGGTCGGTATCACCACCACGAATCAGGTTCGGTCAGGCATCTTGTTTGGTGATGCAAGATGTAGTGGGCAATGTCAATTAACAAGTACAAAATGAGGTTCAATGAGAGGAGAGAAAACAACGAAGAAATTTGAAATCGTAAAAAACTCAAACTGTTCGACATCCTTGTCTGAAAACATGAACCCACACTCGTCATCCGTGAGTGGTCCCCACTGACATTACTCATATGTGGGGAAAAGCCGCCCCCACGGCCTTGTCCGTTACCACGGCCGGGACCATTGCCACAACCGCGACCCCGTCCACGGCCCTGTTCGCGGCCTCTTGCTGCACCCTCCACACAAGATGCTGCTACTGCGGTTAACGCCACGGCCTCTTGTTCACCACCACCAGCCTCAGGGCAGTGAGCCATAAAGTGTCTGGATTGCATGCGGTAGTGGTAGTGTCCCACGCGAAAGGCTGTGTTACGACGCTTGCGCGCCACGAGCAGCTTGTCATTTTCGCGGCCACGCTTGTGGTTGGAGGGCTTGTTCCAACCAGTCTTCTTGGCTGAGGGGTTTGCCAGCTACTTGTCCTTGAACCCGCCCCACTACCCGGCTGTCCCTCCAGCCCCTGCAACATCCATGCGTGCATTGTGGCATTACTGTTCACGCACGTTTGGCCGTGCATATGAGGATTGCTTGGGGTTCGCCGAATACACTTCGCTCATGTAGTCTCTCAACACCCTCCAGCTTGTCCAAGCTTGGCCCGTTGTGGTCGTGGTTGTCTATCCTTTCAGGTTCTCGCTGGCAAGAGGATCGCGTAGGTACTCTGGCAAAAAGCACTCTGGGTACTTGAAGGTCTCGGTACCTTCGTTCTTGTTGAAGCTTTCAGCTTCCTCCACAACAGTGGTAAACTGACTCAAGTAGGCCTCAAGCAAGTTACCCAGCTGCCTGAAGTCCTTGATCTTGTGGAAGGCGTATTGCGCCTCCTCATGCTGGGTAAAATTCTTACGCATGATTGCACAGAAGGCTGCCCACGGCATGGACTGCCACTCAAGGTGAGGCCTTTGCGTACTCCACTCCTTGACCACGTACTTGAAGAGCTTGTCTTCAAGTCGCATCATGACAACGTCACCCCATGGACTGAGTGGAGCCTTGTGGACATGCACGACGTGCCCCATGTGGTTCAACCAGTCGGATAGCTTCACGCCCTTCCAAAAGATTTCCACACTGAGGAGGAAGGACATGTTCATGAACGGCCCCGAAGTCATCGAGGTAGGCAAGTCGTCGCTGCCATCGGTAGTGGCATCTGCAGCTGCGGCATGTTGCGGTTGCTGCTGCGTCCATACGTGGGTCATGCTCTGCAATGCCTTATCAAGGTTGTTGCTTTGACGACTTGCCTCATGGGCGGCGAGGCGTTGCAGCTGGCGATCATGGTCGAGGTCCGTGATGCTCCGCCCGAAGTGGGCTAGCAGGTTGGCAAATGCGAACTTGAGCTCTACTGTCGTCAGAGCATCGGCGATAGCCTCCAGGGCATCACGTTGTCCGTGCACCTTTACCCATTGCAGGAGGATACAGTTCGCATGTACGCCTCTAAGGAGTTCCACCTTTCAGAGGAGAATGGCGTCAGCAACGAAGCTCGAGTGGACGCTTCCTTACCCCATTGCAAACACATCGTTGGAAGGGGGGACCGCCCCCACTCCTTCGAGTGGTGCCGTACCTCCAGTGTCGGTGGTGATCTTGAGTCAGTCCGCCGCCTCAGCAGCAATCTCTGCAAGCTTGCGGCGGTCATCACAAATAACCTTCACGGCGACACCGTCCTGCTCGTTCTCGCGGGAACTTCTTGTGTGGCTGCTTTTGGCGCTTTTGCTACTCTCAACAGTCTCACTACCGTCGGCAGCTTCAGGCGATGCTACAAGCGCCTTACCCTTCTCAAGCAATCGGCTCAAGTTCGCCGCATGATGATGGCGATGATCGCAATCCTCATCACCCTCGCCATCGTCGGCATCGTGCTCTTCGTCAGGGTCCCCCTCCAAGAGATCCTTCTCAATTGCGTTTTCTGTCGCGTGGGAGTCGTCCACGTGCATGTCAACGTGCTTGTCAAGCACTTTTTTAGCCTCCGCACACTTCTCGGTGTTGCCGAGGTTGGCGTCGGTTGCCTTAGGCAGTATGGTTGTCTTAGGGTTGGCAAATGTGCTCGCGGCAATGGCTCCCAATATTTGGAGTCCACCGAGGGCATGTGGTGAGGCTGTCACTAGCTTGCCCTTGTTGGTTTTGGACGGTCCGTCACTTGCCATCTTGTTGCCCACTAGCACGTGGAGATCGTTGTGAGGGTCATCCCACAACTTCGAGGAGGAAGCACCTCCTAAGTCTTGCTTTCACGATAAGGGAGGCAATCATAAACTTAACTTCTTTGTTCCTAGGCCGCCACGTTGGCACAAGGGCATGGTTTTCCAGAACTCATCCTTCTAAGCCATGACCCATGGGAATTGGCAAGGGTTAGTACCTAGGAAAACAGAAAATTAGAGTACAAGGGAATGACTAAAACAAATGTGAGTGCTTCTCACAAAACTGTTGGTTTTTGTGCATCTCTCATTGTACTCTGTTGTGTCCTCCCGGCTTGTGTACATCGGCGTGCAGATGACTGACGGCAAGACTTGACGCTGCTGGAGTGTCGCTCGGTGGAGCCGACGCAAGCTGAGGCCCACTCACCCGTCGTTGGAGCCTCCTCCCTCTGGCGATGCGCTCAGCTCCATCAGTAGGCCTCCTCGGTGGTCGGGCCGCTGGCGGTCACTGCCACTGCAGATGCTGTCTGCAAGCACCTAGCAGCAACAGCGGAAGGAGCAGCAGTAGCAGCAGCAGCAGCGGCAGCAGCCCTCAAAAGTCATTGGCGACAACCCTGACCCCCTCGCTGCTCTTCAGCAACAGCTCACCGCCCTGACGCAGCAGCTTGCGGCACTACAGCCGTTGGTCTCTCAGATTGCCCCCATTGTGCCGCCATCCTTCACCCCTCTAGGGCACGCCAGCCCATCAGTTTCTACTGCCACGCACTACCTAGCGTAGCACCAGACTCAGCGCCAGCGGCAGACAGTGACCTCTGTCCTTGGCCCCACGCTGGGTGTCGGCCGCAGGCAAAAGGACTTTGAGACGCTGCCGCCACCGCTTCAGGTCGGTGAGCATTTCCGGAGTTGGGAGCTCAGCTTCCGAATGTGGGCGCAAGGTTAGGGCCTGTGGGTATACTACACCCTGTCGTACGATGCCACCCTGGCCGACCAGTTATATGACGCTGGTCGTGCCGTCTGTGATTTAGTCCCTGTCGTCCCTCCGGCTTCCCGCCTCGCCCCCGAGCCCTTCTTAGGCGACTTCACCGCTGGCGCCACCCCAGACCCTGCAGCCAGGTGGCACGTCCTCACTTGTCCCCATTACCTGTCCAGCAAGGCTGAGACCAGCCGCTTGCTGCGGGAGCTCAACTCCCTGCACATGGGGAGACCGAGACGGCCACCTCCTACTAGCAGCAGACGGAGGACATCCTTCGTCGCCTCGGCAAGTCCGCCCCACCCCCTTTGGCCGCGCTCGTCACCATCAAGCGCTGTGCCACCGATGCGTACGTGGACGTCTTCATCCACTACCCTCACGACGTTCTATCCACCATAGCGGCCCACGGCACCCTCATGCCCTGGACATACGAGCTCTTCATCCGGATTGAGGAAGCTCGTCTGGAGTCTCGACTCCAGCGCACGGAGGACGTCGTCTCCCCTGCCGTCGCCGTCCCTGCCGTCGCCTCCGTGGTCATCGCCTCCCCCACCGCATGTACCTTATCATCGTCGGGGAAGAAGAAGCATCGGAACAAGAATGGAAAGGGTCAGCAGCAGTAGCGGCAGCAACAGCAGTCGATCGGGTCCAACGGTGGTGGCTTGGTCTGCCACAACTGTGGCCAGCCCGGGCACGGGTGGTACACGTGTCCTCTACCAACGGACGAGCCGCGCGTCATCGCCACCATGCGTCGCCAGCACAAGCGCCGTCTCGCCTCTACCACCGTAGCTATTGCCAGCTCTGACACCTTGACCTCGTCCAGCAGCTCCACCACTCCGGTTGCCTCGCCAGGCCCGCCGCCACCAGCACCACAGCCATCAGTGCCAGCACATTCCTCCTTCTACCCGGGCTCCGACGCTGTCACCCCGCACTCCGTCTACACTCGGGGGCCGTCCTCCCGTGAGCACCATCTGGAGCAGTTCATCGTGCTCAAGCTCGGCCTGCCTCACCCTCCTCCCCAGGGAAGTGCGAGTTGCATCACTTCTTGCTCTCGTGTCCAGCCCTGCATGACTGAGACTGTGCTACAATCGTGCCCCGTTTCCTCGTCTGTCTCATTGTCTCTCATGGTCTCCGCTACCCCTTCCCATGACAACGTTGCTTGGCTTGACGATTGGCAGTCTCGGTTCGCGCCTCCTTCCACCGCGTCCGAGTCCCTTGCTTGCTGCCATGTGACCGTTAGCGATCTAGCGACCCCGGTCCAGGACCTCGCTGAGACCTGGATCATCGACTCGGGGGCCACGCATTACATGATGGCCTCTCGTGAGGCCTTTTGTATGCTCGGTCTTGTAGGCGATGTCTCCGGTGTCCGGACAGGCTCTGGCCAGGTGTTGCTTGTCTGTGGTGTTGGCGTCGTTCGTTTCCGTGGTCCCTCCGGTGACGTCTTTCTGACCGATGTCCTCTTTTTCCATGGTCTTGAGATCAGCCTACTGTCCGTCACTACTCCAGACCGCATGAGCATGGATGTTGTGCACTCGTGTGGTGTTGACACGGTGTCGTTGCGTCCGTCTGGTCTTGTTGTACTGCACGCCACCGCCCGTGGCAACCTGTGGCATGTACCTCGCCTCTCCTCCTCTCCTTCCATATCCTCCCCGTCAGCCGCCGCAGACATGTGTTTGTCACCAGTACACTTTCTCCTGAGCACACTCGTCTCTTGCACAGCCGCCTCTGCCACGTCCACCCTGCCGCCGTAGACAGCATGCTCCACACCCAGCCGGCCAAGGGCCTTGACCCGGAGACTTTCCCCCTCCTGTGCCCCACTGAGTGTATTGACTACGCTCATGGGAAGATGCACCGATCCACGTACCCCTTCTCTTCCTTCCGTGTGTCTGCCCCTCTCGACCTTGTCCACGCGGACGTCATGGGTCCTCTCCCCACAGAGTCCGTCGGCGAGCATGGTAACTATGTCCTCAACCTCACTGACGACTATTCTCGCTACCGCTAGGTCTTCTGCCTTCGACAGAAGAGCGATGTCGCCCATGCCATCGAGGACTGGCTTGTCCTTGCGGAGCGCGAGTGTGGCCGCTCTCTCCGCCGTTTTTGCTCCGATCGCAGTGATGAGTACACAGGTGAGGCCACAACCTTTCTCGCCTCCCGCGGCATCCGCCATGAGACGTCCGCGCCTTACACGCCTGCCCAGAATCGTGTCTCCGAACGGTGGAACCACACCATGGCCGACGCCGTCCGCACCACACGCGTCGAGTCTGGTCTGTCCGATGGCTTTCTTTTGAAGCCATGGCCTACATGACCTGGGTCTGGAACCGGATTCCCCATGGTCCCCTTCCTCAACATCGGTGCGGTCAGGGAGCTGACCTCCGCTCGGCTCGCGTCTGGGGCTCCGTGGCCATTGTGTGGCTGCACGTCCCGCAATAGGGAGGCAAGCTCGCCCCCCGCGGACGTCCCTGCACCTTCCTCGGTGTCTCTCGTTAGTCCAAGGCCTGGCGCTTCTGTGATCCCTCCCAGCACTACATCGTTGAGTCCTAGGACGCCCTCTTCTTCGAGGACCTTTTTCCTCGTGACCTCATTTTCTCTGGCTTGTTCGTGTCCATCCCGCCGCGTGGGGGAGTGGTGAGTCCGTCCTCCATCATGCCGCTTCCGGGTGACACATCCCTCTGTCCCTCTGAGCCGGCAGTCCCAGTCGCATCTACTAGTCCCTTCGGGCCAGCAGTCCCAGCCGCATCCAATGGTCCCTCCGAGCCGAGAGCCCCAGTTGTGTCCACTGGTCCCTCCGGGCCAGCAGCCCCAGTCGCGTCCGCTGGTACCTCCAAGCTGGCAGCCCCAGTCGCGTCCGCTGGTCCCTCCGGGCCGGCCGCCCCAGTCGTGTCCACTTGTTCCTCTGGGCCGGCAACCCGAGTCGCGTCCGCTGGTCCCTCCGGGCCAATAGCCTTAGTCGCGTCCGCTGGTCCCTCCGGGCCAATAGCCTTAGTCGCGTCCGCTGGTCCCTCCGGGCCAACAGTCCCAGTTGCGTCCGCTGGTCCTTCTGGACCGGCAGCCCCAATCGCGTCCGCTCGTCCCTCCAGGCCGGTAGCCCTAGTCGCGTCCGCTGGTCCCTCCGAGCCGGCAGCCCCAATCGCGTCTGCTGGTCCCTCCGGACCAGCAGCCCCAGTCACGTCTGCTGGTCCTTCCGGACCGACACTCCTAGTTGCGTCCGCTGGCCCCTCCAAGGAAACAGCTCATGTCGCTCCAGTCGGGCCGACAGCCCCGGTTACATCCGCGGGCCCCTCTGGGCCAGCAACCCCATCCGCCTCCATTGTCCCGACGGACTCAGTGCCATCGCCTGCCATGCTACGCTACATGCATGGCCCAGGCGGCAGCCTCTGACCTAGACCGTCGGTGAGCGCACAGACCGTCGCACCGTGCTCCGTGGCGCGTCGACCCCCCATGGCTCCATGTGTCTCCTCCACTCCCACGGTGGTGAGTGGGGATCGTGGCACCAAGGCCCTCGGCTTGACCACCTCGGCCATCATTACAGACCTTCACCTGGGCTCCGCACTGGGCTACGCCATGCTTCATCATGAGCTGTCGTGGCCGCACTCGCGCGCATCCCACCTGGGGCTCAAGATGCACACGCTCTCTCAGTCCACTCCATAGCACGCCCGTAGGACCCAGACACCCTGCGCGAGGCACGAGCCTCTCCTGAGGCCACACACTGGGACGCTGCCTGCGCCAATGAGCTCACCGCTATCCGACACCACCACGTGTATGACCTCATCCACCTTCCTCCAGGACGGAAGACCATCGGCGCCAAGTTGGTCTTTTGGCGCAAGTGGAAGCCCGACGGGTCCTTGGACAAGTACAAGGCTAGCCTTATAGCCAAGGGGTTTGCCCAGATTCCTGGGGTCGATTACGACAAGATTTTTGCCCCAGTTGGCTGGTTCTCCACTAGCTGGGCACTCTTCAGTCTTGTCGCCCAACATGGGTGGGAGTTGCATCAGACGGATGTGAGCAACTCTTTTCTCCATGGTTCACTGGAGGGTGAGGAGCTCTACAGTGTGCAGCCCCCAGGCTTCGACCATACCACTGGGAGAGTCTGGCAACTGCGTAAGGCCCTCTATGGCCTGAAGCAGTCGCCTCGGTGGTGTAACCAAGAAAATTGCAGCACACTCCTTCGTGGCGGGTTCCAACGCAGCACCGCTGACCCCACACTGTTTGTCAGTCCGTGAGGTCAAACGTTCGCCGCTGTTCTGGTTTACGTTGACGATCTGCTCATTGCGTCGCCAGACACGGCTGCCATCCAACGTGTTAAGGAACTGCTGCACGCCGCCTACCAGATGAAGGACCTCGGATCTTCCAGACTCTTCCTAGGCATGGAGCTCGAGCATGATCACTCCCAGGGCGTCCTACACATCCACCAGGCCGCATATGTGCAGACACTGTCCACCCGCTTTGCGGAGGACCTGCCACTCGTGCCAAGCACATCCTCACCCATGTCACCCGATGGCCAGGTGAAGCTGAAGAGTCCTTACCCAGCCGTTGTGGGAGAGCCAGTTGATGTGACCACGTACCTGCGAGTGATCGGGTCACTGATGTTCCTAGCAACGACGACGCGCCCAGACATCGCATTCGCCGTCAACCTCCTAGCCCAGTTCTCTCAAGAACCGCGTCACCTCCACTACGAGGCCGCGATCCGAGTACTGCGCTATGTCGTCTCGACTCCTCGACGAGGTCTCATGTTCCGCCGGCAACCATCTGTTGTCGTGGTGGGCTACACAAATAGTGACTGGGCTGGTAGTCCAGACGGTAAGAGCCGCACAGGCTGGATCTTTCTGATTGGCGGCACAGTTGTGTACTAGCGTAGTGGCAAGCAGGGATGTGTTGCACGCAGCACTACTGAGGCTGAGTACGTGTGAGAGTGTGTGGTTGCATCGTCTGTTGTCCGAGTTGCGTCAGTCCGTCGCATCCATCACGTTGCACTGTAACAATGAGAGTTCCATGGCCATCGTCGACAATGACGGCGTGCATCACACATGCACAATGCACATCAACGTTGAGTATCACTATGTGTGTTCGTTGTTGCATGACGGGAGCATCAACATCGTGTGGGTTGAGACGGCACGGCAGTTTGCTGACTTCTTGACCAAGGCACTGAAGCGCGACTCATTCAAGAAGGCTGTGAGTTCAGTCAACATGCGTCCGTGAGTGAATCTCTCTGTCCCTGCTTGCGTTTTTTCTTTGCCTGGGGGAGTTCGGTCGTTGACCGTGTCTCTGCCCGCACATGTGCACTACGTCTGTGAGTCATGGGGGAGTGTTAGTTTTCATGCATCTCTCATTGTGCTCTGTTGTGTCTTCCTGGCTTGTGTACATCGGCGTGCAGATGACTGACGGCGAGACTTGACGCCGCTGGAGTATCGCTCGGTGGAGCCGACGCACGCTGAGGCCCACTCACCCGTCACTGGAGCCTTCTCCCCCTGGCGATGGGCTCAGCTCCATCGGCAGGCCTCCTTAGTGGTTTGGCCGCCGGCAGTCACTTCCACTGCAGATGTTGTTTCCATGCACCTAGCGCTTTGTCTGGCTGTGGCATTGCATCTACAGCATCATGCGGTGCCTAGGGTCCATGTCTCCTGATGTATGGCACTGTTTGGCATTGTTGACTGTCGTAGGCACTGCCTGGATTAAGGCAGCCAAAACTCCTTATTGCTATTCTTCTAGCTGATTCTGACCACACGACTGCGTTTGCAACGACGGTATATGGTATGGTTCAATTTTCCTGCAAAACGGACGACGCCCAGGGTTTGGGCTGTCGGGCGTCTGGCATGGCTCACCTAGAAAACCCTGCCTGCCAGAAAACAGGTCCTAGACTATTTTCTGACTGGCTGGTTAGCCGAGTAACAAGTTCTACACTAGTAGGGGGGAGCTAGAACTTGGAGNTTCTTCATTCCTAATCAATCACTTTCAGTTTTCAGCTGCGTTCTGGCGCTAACACTGGCGCGCACGTTTCTAAGTAACAAATTCAGAGCTTCCAGACTTAGACTCTAGAGCAGCAGACTGAGGGGGCAACAGACTTGAGCAACGAGCGTGGAAGCCCGCACGCTGCATCAACAACGCATGCTGCCCCAACCCACTGCCCAGGTTTTCCAGCGCAAGGGCATGGTTTTCTGGGACTCGTCTTTTTAAGCCGCGACTCACGGCGATTGGCAAGAGTTAGTACCTAAGAAAACAGAAAATTAGAGTACAAGGGAAAAACAAAAAAAAATGTGAGTGCTGCTCACAAAACAAGGAGAAAGAAAGGGAAAGAAGTTCTAGCAAGTCCTGGCAACTCCTTCACTCCCTCCTCTTACTTCTTGTCCTCCCTTTGTCTTCCGTCTTCCTTGGCCTCCTCTTGAGTCTTTTGCGCGCCTCCCGCCCCTTGGCGGCGTCTTCCTTGAACCCGCGGCATTAGAGTGCGTTCAAAATCCTTCAACGTGACACCCTCATTTTTAAAGTACTCTTAGATCGTGAGTCCCTGGTCTTGGGAAAGGAAGTTGCCCCAATTTTTGGACGAGGGAGGGAGGGAGGAGTCTTGACCACTCCCAACCACTCTCAACCACTCGCAACCACTTGCAACCATTCGCAACCACTCGTTACTACTCGTAACCACTCGCAACCATACACAACCAATCGCAACCAACCGCAACCACTCGCAACCACTCACAAACACTCCCAACCACTCGAAACCACTTGCAAGCACT
>SZWC01006343.1:15821-28540 GCA_023375785.1 Penium margaritaceum | reverse complement strand
AGTCACACCCACTCGCAACCACTTGCAACCACTCACAACCATTCACAACCACTCACAACCACTTGTAACCACTCGAAACCACTCAGAATCACTCGCAACTACTTGCAACCACTTGCAACCACTCGCAACCACTCGCAACCACTCGCAACCACTTGCAACCACTCGCAAGGACTCGCAACCATTCACACCCACTCTCAACAACTCGCAACCACTCGCAACCACTCGGAACCACTCGCAACCACTCACAACCACTTGCACCCAATCTCAACAAACTCTCGACCACTCGCAACCCTCCCAACAACTCGCAACCACTCACAGCCACCCACAGGCACTCGCAACCACTCGTAACCACTCGCAACCACTCGCAACCACTCACAACCAATCGCAACCACTCGCAACCACTCACAACCACTCGCAACCACTCACAGCCACCCACAGGCACTCGCAACCACTCGTAACCACTCGCAACCACTCGCAACCACTCACAACCAATCGCAACCACTCGCAACCACTCACAACCACTTACAATCACTGGCAACCACTTGCAACCATTCACAACCACTCTCAACCACTCCCAACCACTCAGAACCACTCGCAACCACTCGTAAGCACTCGCAGCCACTCGCAAGCACTCCGAACCACTTGCAACTGCACATACCACTCACAACCATTCGTAACCACTCGCAACCACTTGCAACAACTCGCAACCACTGGCAACCACTCCCAACCATATGCAACCATTCGCAACCCCTTGCAACCACTCGCAATAACTTGCAACCACTCACAGCCACACGCAACCACCTACGACCACTTGTAACCACCCGCAACCACTTGAAACCACTCGTAACCACTCTCAACCACTCTCAACCAATCTCAGCCACTCGCAACCACTCCCACCCACTCGCAACCACTCCTAACTACTCCTAACCACTTGCAACCACTCTCAACCACTCTCAACCAATCTCAGCCACTCGCAACCACTCCCACCCACTCGCAACCACTCCTAACTACTCCTAACCACTTGCAACCATACGCAACCAATTGCAACCAATCGCAACCACAAGCAACCACTCACAAACACTCGCAACCACTTGCAACCACTCGCAACCATTCGCAACAACTTGTAACCTCTTGCAACTACTCGCAACCACTCGCAACCACAAGCAACCACTCACAAACACTCGCAACCACTTGCAACCACTCGCAACCATTCGCAACAACTTGTAACCTCTTGCAACTACTCGCAACCACTCGCAACCACTTGCAACCACTCACAACCACTGGCAACCACTTGCAACCACTCAAAACCACTGGCAACCACTCGCTACCAGTCGCAACCAGTCACAGCCACTCGCAACCAATCGCAACCACTCAAAACCACTCGCAACCACTCGCAACCACTCGCAACCATTCACAACCCCTCACTACCACTCGCAACCACTCTCAACAACTCCTAACCACGTGCAACAACTCGCAACCACTCACAACCACTCGCAACAACTCACAGCCACTTGCAACCACTCGTAACCACTTGCAACCACTCGCAACCACTCGCAACCAATCGCAACCACTCCCAAATACTCGCAACGACTCGCAATCACTCGCAACGACTCGCAACCACTCGCAACCACTTGCAACCACTCACAACCATTCACAACCATTCATAACCACTCACAACCACTCTTAACCACACGCAACCACTCGCAACCACTCGTAACTAATCACAACCACTCTTAACCACTCACAACCATTTGCAACCTCTCGGAACAATTTCCAAACAACTTTAGCCACTCGCAACCACTCGCAACCACTCGCAGCTACTCGTGACCACTTGCAACCACTCACAACCACTCACAAGCTCTCACAACCACTCGCAATCACTTGCAACCACTTGCAACCATTCACAACCACTTGCAACCACTCGCAACCACTCGCAAGCACGCGCAACCACTTCTAAGCACTCGTAACCACTCGCACCGACTCGTAACCACTCGCACCCATTCGCAACCACTTGCAGCCACTTGCAACCAATCGCAACCAGTCACAACCACTTGCAACCACTCGCAATCACTCATTAACACTCGCAACCATTCACAGCCACTCGCAACTACTAGCAACCACTCGCAACCACGTGCAACCACTTGTAAGCACTCGCAGCCATTCGCAACCACTCGCGACCACTTGCAACCACTCACAACCACTCACAACCACTCGTAACCACTTGCAACCACTTGCAACCACTCGCAACCAGTCCCTACGACTCGCAATCACTCGTAATCTCTTGCAACCACTCACAACCACTCGCAACCACTTGCAACCACTTGCAACCATTCGCAACCACTCGAAACCACTCCTAACCACTTGCAACCACTCTCAACCACATGCAAGCACTCGCAACCACTCGCAACCACTCGTTACTACTCGTAACCGCTCGCAACCATACACAACCAGTCCCAACCAACTGCAACCACTCGCAACCACTCACAAACACTCACAACCACTCGCAACCACTTAAACCCACTCGCAACCACTCGCAACCACTTGTAACCATTCACAACCACTTGCAACCACTCGCAGCCTCTCGTAACCACTCGCAACCACTCAAAACCACTCACAACCACTCGCAAGCACTCGCAACCACTCGTAACCACTGGCAACCACTCACAACCAACCACAACCACTCACAACCACTCACAACCACTGGTAACCACTCCCAACCACTCGCAACCACTCACAACCACTCGCAAGCACTCGCAACCACTCGTAACCACTGGCAACCACTCACAACCAACCACAACCACTCACAACCACTCACAACCACTGGTAACCACTCCCAACCACTCGCAACCACTTGCAACCACTCACAATCATTAACAACCACTCACAACCACTTGCAACCACTGGCAACCACTCGCAAGCACTTGCAACAACTCCACTCACAAACATTAACAACCACTTGCAACCACTGGCAACCACTCGCATGGGGAGGATTTTGTGGTTTCTTAGGGTGCGAACTCCACATCCCGCTCCAAAAAAACCCACTTAGCCCCTTGGAGGTGAGGAGAGGTTGGAAGGAAAAGGCTCTCCCACGTAGAGCATTTTTCCAGCTCTCCAACGCACTTTACGACGTCTTAATCCGTGAAGTGTAGATGCCGTAGTCCCTTATGGCATTCTTGCTCTTTCTTGTAGCTGCCGATGGTATTTTATACATGGCGTAGCCGCCATTTCCGTCAAACCCATAGTCGCGGGGGTCGTCTGACTCTGAAAACCAATGTAACGAGTTGAGTCTCCAACTCTTGTGAAGTCGTTGGAATTTACACAATGGCATTCTCAACCCGCGTCTGGGATTTACCCCTTTTGTTGGACTGAGGGGCAATAGTCATCAACGACCCAGAGCAGGGAGACTCGAATACTTCGAGTCTCTGGAGGCCCATTTCCATTTTTAACCTTAACCCTGGTTTTGGGACCCAAACTCGGGGTTTTAACCTCGAACTCGTGCATTCGCACGAGTTTTCCGGTTTCGAAACTCACAGTTTGTCCTAAACAAACTCGACTTTTGCCTTTAAAGCGTGGACACAAAATCGTCACGTGCGAGGCACGATCGGCGATTTCGCGCCGCCTCCTCTCCTGCGCTTCCCTCGCTCTTCGCTCTCACCCTCGCTCCCCCTATCCCTCGTCCTCGCTTGCTCGCTTGCAAGGAGGGTGAGGGGGGGCGAGGGCACGAGGCCACGAGGCCTCGCCCTCGAGGCCCTCGTGGTCCCCAGCCACCGGTCGGGCTAAGGCCGCGATCGGCGGCTGGCGGCTGGCCGGCTGGCAGCCGGCAGGCAGCTGGCCGGCGGCCAGCGAGGTGCTGGCCGTCGGCTAGCCCTCGTCGACGCAAGGGGTGGTGCGCAACCACCCCTCGCTTCAGCGAGGAGGGAGGGCCGAACTGACCCTCCCGCTACACAAATGTAGTGGGTTTAAGGCACAATCACCCAAGCACTTGTAACTTGACCTTTGAGAAAAAACCACGCCAAGTCCAATTCAATAGTCATGCACAATTGGTGACATGACTCGCCAATGGAGCAAAGCGAGGGGGTTAATGGGTCACACTCGCTATCGCGAGAATGGCGATAAAGCGATCGAGCTTTTTTTACCTTTATGTTTTTGAATCACAAACCCCCATTTGTGGATTTAGGGTTTTCTATTTTTTTGCGGTCAAAGCTTGTGCAAAAATGTAACCTTTTAGTCGCGAATGGGGGTAGCGAGTCGAAAAAAAGAGAAATAAGGGATAATCGCTGGATCTCGATCGCACGAGTTTGCCTTTTTTGAAGATTTTTTTAAGAAGAAAACACAGTAGTTGATTCGTGCAAGCCGCTTTCTAACCATACCCCAAATGAATATGGGGGTTTTAGGGTTTTTGTTTTGCGTGGGGTCCTACTCGCCCCCACTGTAGCGGGCCTAGCAGGTTGTCTTTCCACGCATGGGGTTTCGGGGACTCCCCAACCTTTCACAAACTGTTTTCAGAAAATTCACAAACCCATGTAGAGAGTGGTTTGTGATCTTTCTTTGATGCATGTCGATGTCAGCATGTTGACGTAGGATGCCATGCGACGTTGACATAGTTTTAGATACGTCGTGGTTTTTTTTGGTATTATTTCTGGATATGGCGTTATCAATGTGCAAAAGAAATCCTTATTGGGATAGGGCACAAATGCTCCGGTGCCCATGGTTTCGGACGATGTATCCACGGTGTCCATGGTCAATAACGACCCGACGGTGGTGCCCATAGTCGGAAACGATATGACCGCGGTGTCCATAGTCGAAACCGACATGACACCGATGCCCATGATTTTCCCGGAGCGAGCAAAAACGGAATAACATGACGACTATGTCCACGATTTGCTCGAAGTATTCGGTCGTCTCCGACTTGCATGTCGTAAACGATCCTCGCACCTTGACAGCATGTCTTGGCAGCCTATGGTTTGTTTTGTCGTCTTTCGGACTGCGGCGGGGAGTTCGCACAACCGCGAGCCAATCATGTGGACTGATTCCGTCGCGCTGTAGCAGACGTTTGCGCGTCACTCGGAAGAGGTCAAAGGTATGGCCAATGAATGCTCGCCGAGTGGACGCGCCCACCGGCAATGACATACTGTCCACAGTGAAATGTGGCGACGCCGTGCGCATCTCCACCCGATGACGGCGGCATGTGCCGACGTCCACCAGGGGTCACGCGAACAGGTTCATAAAGGGACCCGCTTTTCGTACCGGTTCGCACGATGAACCGGTACTGTACTGTGTATTAAAGGTGCTTCCCAGATAGTACACTACGCTAAGTTTACTCGTGTCAAACTGCACATGGACAACAACGCCCGTCCAAATGGCCTGCCTCATGTGGGATGGGGTACTCCCGTAGCGGACCCTGTGGCGGCACATCGAGCATGGGTGGCATTGAAGGCGAGGTGGGACTGCAATGTAGCACGCCACCATCGGTTGGGATATGTTGAACCGCCATGGGCCACAACTCCTGTGACTCCGGAGCACATGGCATGGAACTGTGGAGTGCCCATGCCCAGTAGCAGGGCGCCCAACTGTCCTGAGCCATGGCAGCCATGGATATGGACAGTGCCACCGAGTCCGTAGTGGGCAATCCATCCGAATGACAAATGACAAGTTTGGGCATGTGAGATATAATGCACGGATAGTTCTGGGTATATGAGTTTTATCTCTGTGACTGTTATGGGCATCTCAGTTTTTTTCCATTGATTACACAGGGTACGGCTGTAATAAATCGGTCGAATACAATGGGCATGAAAGTAATATTCAACAGACATATGTGTGTACATGAGACATTATGACCACTGACTAATGGACATTTTGTGTTTATCTTGAGCACATTGAAGGGCATAAGGTTCATGTCATTGGCAAATATGGGCATTTCAAATTTTTTTCCCATATGAAGTATGGGTATCATTGTCAAGTGTTGTACATTTCATGGGCATGCATGTAATGTTCTGGGTGAATTATGGGTTTGCAAGTAATAATTGAAGAGGTACTACCCAGTCCACTGTGGATCCAACCACTTTGGGTCCAGTACACTGCACAGCCATAGCCATTGGCACAAGTCACAGCCACAACCCTGACGTCCCTGACATCCCTCTGCATCAAAGAATGTTTCCTCGTCGGCTTCAACACAGGTGATGTTGTCGTCTCCTCCCTCGGAGAAGACATCTTCCCCATGACTCTCTGCTTCTGCAACACTTGAGTAGTCATCCAATTCACATGTATCGTTGAGTGTCGCTGGACAATGGCACATGGGCACATATCTTGTAGTGCTTGGCGGCCACAAGGCTGAACAAAGTTTTTGACACAATAATGTCGCACCAACTCCCAACAGGAACATGAAGAGCAAGTCTTCTTCATGACATGAAGTCATGTTTGTGCTTCTTTGAAATAACTACCGCAAAGAGAACCAAATGAACTTGGTTACAGTCTATATGTACACTTGCTGGCTGCTTCACACANAGCCGCTGTATACACATTTCAGGTATGCATTGTGTAGTAGTGTTGCAGGACAGCATTATGCACTACAACTTCAAGACACCATTGCTGGGATTTGTACGAAAATGGAAATTGGACTTCACTTATTTGAAAATGGGATAGCAGTGAAAACCCCAAAAGATTTTCACATGCACAAACCTAGCATCCTAACTGAACACGTACTACGCACTACTCTAAGGCAGAGGTGCAATGACTGGGCCTCTTCTCATGTGGCCTGCACATCCCTTGTTCCAAATGGTCTTTTGAAGGCTCTGCAAATGACAGACGGGTTAGAGTTAGGAAGAGGAACATGCAATCTGAAGTAGGAGGAAAAACAACATGTAATGGAACAAACTTAGCGTGAAAATACGGGAATACACTTACCACAGGCCAAAGGAACGGGTGATGCTGTCCACCTCTGCGTGGAAGGCCATCCACAGCTCTTCACGGTCCTTAGCATCATCCTGGTTCATCTGTTCATCGTCACTGGACAGTGAAACCGGGTCAACCACCTCCTGCCCTCCCTCCCCCTCATCGTACTCGTCCTCGTCCCCCCCCCTCTGCCACTCCCGTTTGTCCACCCGCCTGCCCACCATCCCCGCCCTCCTCTTCCACCTCCTCCTCCCCCTCCTCCTCCCCCTCCCCCTCCCCCACCTCCTCCTCCTCCTCTGTTTCCTCGTCCGACTCGCCCTCCTCTTCAGCTTGGGGGGCATCATCTGCCTCGTCCCCGGAGTACCCCATGGAGTCCACGTTTGACCTGTAGGACGCTCTCATGCGCCTTTCAGCGTCAAGCTCTGTCACGCGTGCTGCGGCCATCTATCTGGCGTCGGCGCCACCACGTTTGGGCATGCCTTGCGGACATGGCCCATCTTCCCACAGCGCGCACAGATGCGCCTCCGTTTCACCTTGGCATACCGGTCAAGCCTCACCGTGGCTGGACGCCCACGCCTGTGACGTCCTCCAGGTTGCAGCCATTTGGATTCCGCCGGCTTCACAACCTTCACCTTCGGCAAGGGGAATGGCGCGTTTTACGTCCTCTTGTAGCTCAACGTGAGGTATGTGAAGTCCACGTAGGCCACGGGGTTTAGAGCATTCTCGAGAAGTAGACTGCATGCGTGTGGGCATGGGACCCCGTACTCACGCCATCGGCTGCAAGTGCACTCCCTCGTGTTGATGTTGACATCCCGGGGGGTTCCGTCCGCACGCACAGCAGTGCCGCTCATCCATGGTCCGGTCTCGTCCCCGTCCAAGTCCAGATTGTACTCACGGTTGCGGTCGCAATTGTTCTTCACCTTCAGGTACAAGGCGGGCGCTATGTTGTCCTCGGCGTCGTGAGCCATCTTGCGACGGATGTGCCACAGCCGCTACACAAAAACATGGAGGTTCACGAAACAAAAATACGGGTACATCTTCCTCAATTCAACCAAGTTCCCATTCAAGGACTCCATGGCGTTGCTCGTGGTGTGGCCACCACGCGGCAGTGGGCAGTACTGACGGCTCCAGCGCTCCTTGGGGATGCCGGGCTCGCCATTTCCCCCCAGCAAGTAGTCCATAGCCCTTGGTGTTTGTCGGCGCATCTCGGCGACGCAGGCATCCCAGTCCTGCTGCGTTGTGACGTGTGCCAGAGTCCAGAACAACAAGCCCGACCGGCCCTGGCAGCGAGACTGCATGTTGAGCATGAGGTGCCACGCGCAGAAGGTATGAGTGGCACCCGGGAGTTTTGACTCCACTGCGTTCGCCAGCCCTTTCTCACGGTCTGAAATGACCACCGTTCCCTCCTTTGCGGCTGTCGGGTACGCCGCTGCCACGAGCTCGCAGAACCAAGTCCAGTTGCGTTCGTCCTCTCCAGAAACGAGAGCGTACGCCGCGGGCATGGCGTTGTTGTTGGCATCGAAGAACTGCATGATGAGGAGGACCTGCTTGTGCCCGTTCTTCACGTGCATACCATCCATCACGATGACTCGCTACGTGTATTCAAAACCCCTGCGGCACGCACCGGGTACGACGAAAACGCGGTCGAACGCGCCAGTGTCCAAGTTCTTTTCAGCTGTCGCGATGGCGAGCGTGTCCACCCTCAACAGCTGCAGGAAAAAGAACAGGGCATTTAGTTTAAAAGTACAAACTAAGCACAGCGGGAAAATGACATGGTAAGGACATATACAATAGGACGGAGTACTTATATACCCATGGTTTTGCCAGATTTAGCAGCGATGTCCATGGTTTTTAACGACATAACAGCGTTGCCCATATTTGTCCTTCTTTGAGCGAAAATGGGCACGACTGTCATATATTTCATGCATTCACCAGATTCGACATGGATTTCGACTCCGACGACGGAGCCGAACTTCGCCCGCCATCGCGAGCTCGTAGGAGGGGTTCCGCGGCGAAACCTCCCTGCGAGCTTGCGATGACACTGCCAAACCCCCCATTTAAACTAGGGGGTTTGTCGTAGGTTTGGGGGGGTTTGCGAGATGCGGCGTACGTGTGATAAAAGAAAGGGAATCTGCCGGTCCCTGCTACCGCGAGGCCCGGCAGATGCCCAGGCAAGTAAAAAAATAAAACCCCAACCCCCCATTTAAACTAGGAGGTTTGTCGTAGTTTTGGGGGGTTTGCAAGATGCGGCGTACGTGTGATAAGAGAAAGGGAATCTGCCGGGCCCCGCTACCGCGGGGCCCGGAAGATGCCCGGGCAAGTAAAAAAACAAAACCCCAACCCCCCATTTAAACTAGGAGGTTTGCAGTAGTTTTGGGGGGGTTTGCAAGATGCGGCACACGTGTGATAAATGAAAGGGAATCTGCCAGGCCCCGCTACCGCGGGGCCCGGCAGATGCCCGGGCAAGTAAAAAAATAAACCCCAAACCCCCCGGTGTCACTAGGGGGTTTGTCGGATATTGGGGGGGGGGTTGCGAGATGCGGCGCACCATGTCGCGAGTTTTGGAGTTTGCACTTGCGAACTCCGAAACTCGCGACATTGCAACTTCTGACATTGGTGATGCCGGTGTCAGAAGTCGCTGACTTCGCTCTCGAAGTCGGCGACGCCCGACTTTGAGAGCGAAGTTGAATCCCATTTTCGGCCGCTCATTCGAAAATATGGGCACCGCTGTCATGTCGATTTCGACTATGGACACCGCTCTTAAATCTGGCGAAACGTTGGGCACCGGAGCATTTGGAACCTATACAATAACGGGACGCACCTCGGCCACGTATCCTGGAAACATGCTCCAGGAGTCTGACTTTGTGCCGTACATCTTCTCCAGGCACGCCTTCTTTGCGCGGTACAAAGTGGTGTACGGAACCCTGGTGTTGCTGACCTTCGTTACCACCGCCTGCAGCGCCTTTGCAGACGCCGACGGGTCCTTGGCGAGGGTGCGTTCAATGTGCCGGACCACGTACCGGGTGGAACGCACAGGGTTGCCACGGGAGACCCCTGGGTCACATAGGTGCCCGTCTGTAAAGGAGGTGATGTTGTATGCTCCAGACTTCTTGCTGTATGCCGCACGTACGATCCACGGGCACTTCTTGTTGACGTACTGCTTGCACCGTACCACAAAACGCGTGGGATCACTTTTCAGCCACCTGAGGGACATGCGGTTTAACACCGCATACTCCTCCACGGCGGCCTTGCAGGCTGCCATAGTCTCGAAAGATGAGCCGCCCGGGAAGCCGACATCCGCCTTTCGCTTCTCCCTGGTTGCAGGGTCGGGTGTCAGCTTGGCGATGTGGTCGGACGCAATCTTCGCCATGGCGTCGGCTGCCCGTGCCTCATCGTCAGACCCCACGGGTAGGTCCTGTGTAGACTGCACACGACCACCTATACGTGACATCCGCAGTGGACCCTCGGTTTCACGGCGTGGGGCCCCGTCCGCTGCTGTGCGGGCTGCATCGTCGTCGTCATCAGGAGTCTGTTGCGTCAAACAACCGTGCTCTGTCTCCTCGACGTCGCAGTCGTCGGGTGGGAACCACGAAGACGAGTCAGGTCCACCACGTCTGTGGTGCGTGTTCCCCGCCATCGGGGGGAAACATGGGCATGGTGTGCAGAAAACATGACTCTAAAAAACGTTCGTGCCCACAATCGTGTCCCACGCGCGGTGCATGAGGCCACAGAGACAGCGTGCAACATCATGGACGAAGGGTTGCACCGGAATGGGCCGCAATCCGGCAACCCCCGACGACGCGCAAGCCTCGGAATAGGAAAATTATTTTTGAGGCTTAGCTTTGAGAACAGCCAAGTGAATCGCATGGACCACATGAGTCATGGGCGGAACAGCCAATCCGACAGGCTGTAAATACCTGGAAGGAATCCGCGCAAGGACTAGGTTGTGTTCTCCTTAATCGTATTTGTCGTCTGGGAAACTTCGACGACCCGTCCATGTACACGAAAAAATGACGCAATGAGGTATACGGTGACCATGTCGTACTTAGAAGCGGAATCCTGGCGATGTTATGTGAACACAACCATGAATAAGGCTTGGGGGCCCCATCAAACCATCAGAATTGCTTTTCATATTGCGGTCTCCTACGCCGCCGAAACGGTACAAAGTCGTGTGGTAATAGACGTTGAAATCACGGTCGAAGACGTTGAAACATTGAAATATATTACATTCGTGCCCATGACGACCAATAACCGGGGGCACCGCTGTCATGTCTGTTTTGACTATGGGCACCGATGTCTTTTCGTTTCCGACTATGGACACCGCGGTCATTTCGTTTCCGACTATGGACACCGCCGTCAGTTCGTTTCCGACCATGGACACCGCTGCTTTATCTGGCGAAACGATGGGTATGTAACTACTCCGTCCATTGGGATATGGTGTGATTAATTTACAAAGCATGGATATCTCGTCTTTTTTGAAGGTTTTGTGGATGAATAAATTTACCAGATAATCCCATCTTCGGCTCCGTCCTCATGCGAGGTGATGGGTCGCTGGAAGTTCACTAGCAGTAAAGCCCATCTAATTCCTTACGCATTGGAAGCTCAAACCTCGTTATCTTGGTTGAAGTTTATGTCGACCTGAACGGCTGGACGGTCATTTTGACGCCCGGAAATTCTGGCCGTGCACGTTTTTGTTTTTTCGTAGTTGTTTGCTCATGGTTTAATGTCGGCGCTCGAACTAAGATTTCGACCCTGAAGATTCTGTTTTGTTTCGCGCTTTGTAGGTCATGAGGCGGATCAAACATGCTTGGAAGATAATGCAAGACATTTCTGGTTGCAGAAAAAAAATTTCCTCGCGAAAGCTCGCCGTTATGGCGGCCTACGAGGTGGGACATTCACGTCAGGTCAGAGCTAGGTGCTTACGCGATGTACCGGCGGATCAATCTTATGGTCATCGCGAACCGTGACATCTTTAGGAGTTAGTTTCTGATATTAGGCGCTCGCCGTACCCTAAGATCTACATCGTCGCCGTGTATGGTGGCGACTGATCAGGTGATGGCCTCGGACATGTTTGCCCTTTTGTGGATATATGGTTGCCCCCTTGTTTACGACCAGGGGCGCAAAAAGCATATTCTCGCAGGTGCTCAAATCCGACACTGTTTTTTATGTCGGTTTGTTGACACCTTGACGTGGATCTGACGTGGTTTGAACCATTCCTGTCAGACTGATGGAGCGTCATTTGTCTATGAATGCCACCTAAGAATCGGCCGCCGCTCCTAGACCTATTGGCAAATTGTGAAAATTGTTCCGAGGTTAGGTGTGTTGATGCAGTGCTAAAATGTCTCTTTATCTCTTTTTGGTGTTCTTCATGATGGCATGGGAGACGAGTAAACCAGCTCCTGTTTATATGCTCAACGGATGCGTCACTGGGTTTTCAAATCTGAATAGTTTACGCTTCAAAAGTATTCGTGTACTCACCGACCGGCCGACACCACCGTCGGTTCGTCTAGTCCTGGACAGGCTGCCGCCTCCCTTTCATTGCGACCGGCCAGCTGTTTGGGTTTTGCTTACTGATTGCTGCAGAAAGTTGTCAAAATCGTCATGGATGGGGGGGTCATGGTCGTCGATCTAACAGTGAAGACTTAATCCACGCGCGCTAACTGGAACATGTCTGCATACACGCGCGCTAACGAATTGAACGTTCTATACGCGTAGTAAATCAGGCGCTAGCGGTCACTTTTCAGCGATGGAGACTAAGGGCCCGCGCGCGTACATGACGTCTTCAGAAGGCAAATCATGAACAACGTGCGCATAAGTTGCGAGTCGGA
>SZWC01006342.1:108118-141726 GCA_023375785.1 Penium margaritaceum | reverse complement strand
TATCTATATCTATATCTATATCTATATCTATATCTATATCTATATCTATATCTATATCTATATCTATATCTATATCTATATCTATATCTATATCTATATGTATATCTATATCTATATGTATATCTATCCATATCTATATCTATTTCTATATTTATATATAGATGTATAAATATATCCATATCTATAAATTAATTTACATCTGTTTCTACATCCATATCCATATCCAGTTCAGTCTACGATGTTCGTTCCGTGAGGTACAAATCTTCTTGTTCTAAGCCGCTTTTGAGTGGGATTTATGGTCATATGAGAAAAAAACAGAAATTTGACAACACCATTGTCAAATCTTGTCTTTTCAAACACATACAGAAATTTAGAAACGAGTTTAAATCACAGTTTGTAAATTTTTGAAAGTATATAAATCATATTTTACAACAATATTTACGTTGAAGTCTAAAAATAATGATGTGTACGTTTCTTATCACTGACTTACCGGGTTGCCAATTGTGTTTGTCTTGCAGACTTTAATCCACTGGCATGTGCAGGAAAAACAATGAGTGGGCCGTCCTCGGCCGGGTCATCTCCACGTTGTGCACGCGCAATTTCGATCAGACGTTATTGTTTTCCCTCCCTCACGAGTGAACTAGCGATGCAGCCGGCCTTCTTTGTGGCAGGGGTCCGTTCGTAAGGGCTCCGGAGCTGTAATTATGCGAGCCGCTTAGAAAAGGCGGCGCGCGGGCTCCGCGCAAGCACAATATTTTCGAAAGACGGGCCCCTGATGAAAAAGACCGATTGATGAGGAGTTCGATATTTAGTATCTAATATAGTGAATACAAGAACACATTGGGAACAAACTGGTAAGGACCCAATTCTGTAATCGAAACAGATCTCGGTTTCTAAAGGATGGATGTAGGTACCTCTCTATCTAGAGTGACCGAGTTCGGGTCTTCTTCCTAAGCAGACGGTTTCGTTTTCAGACGTGCCTTCCACGCTCAACTTCCCTCGACCCCCCGATGCCCCACCCGCCAGTTGGGAACCAGTGATCATCTATCTGGACATCGATTATTTGTTGTTCCTCTATGAAAGCTTCCTATCGACGGTGTGGAACGTTCCGCCTACGACCTGAACTGTTCGTTCGAATCTCAATATGAGTATTTGGGTTAATTGTATACTCCATGCCGTTGTGGAAACATTTATATTGAAATAAACACACTTGAGCACTATTGTTTGATTGCAAAAACGAGATCATACAGGTCCACCGGAAATAACATGCATCCCAATTGGACGATCTGTGAAAGCGAGGCACCAGCGTAACATCCTCAAACTCCGAGGAAATGGCGAAACTATCTACAAGTTAATTATATAACATTTCAAGAAGCATTTTGGATACACGAAGCATGAACGAAGGCACACAATCGATCAAGCTATTTGCTGCAGAGGACGAGGAATCGACAGCCCGGCCGAAGCTTCAGTACCCAGCTGCGTTTGCTTAAAGGCCTTGTGATTATGTGGCACCATCCATGACTTGTGGAAGAAATTGTTGACATGGTACCTCCTACCCCTCCTGCAGTCCGCAGCACGGGGATGCGATGCCGCGGCAAAAAGCCCTCATACAGGCCACCAGGCTTCACTGAAACAAGAGTTAGAGCAGTAGTCATGAACCGCCTCTACACTGATGCCGTGTTCTGCGACTATTATTTTGTATTTTGTATCTATCGCCAATGACATGGCAGGTATGGTTCATACTGAATTTTGGTTCGGCACACTAAAAATGTGTGATGCGTGAATCCAGGATGTATTTGGTTGTGGAGGGTGTCCCGCCGACCTCCTCCACAACAACTTCATCGCTACAAATGTCAGGATTAGTAGCCAAACAAGAATTGTATCGTTACATTTATCGACCAGCAAGAGTCGCGGAGAGTCTCATGGCGACCCTCCGCGAGGCCCTCCGATAAGTTGACGGCCTAAAAAATTCACGTCGCCGTGGACTTCCCGTTCCGCTGGCCGAGGGATCAAGGCTCAATTCCCGGTGGTACATTATCGCTGGACAATTTTTTTGTCAAGTTGTCGTGGGCTTCCGGATCCGGCGGGCCCGCTTGGTTTATTAGCGCATACATACATGTTCTCTGGATAGCCCCCACAACAATATTTTTTTTGTTGTGGGAGACGTTTGAAGCTACCAATTACAAACAAAAAAATTGTAGAACACGACATGAGACATCGCAAGTTTCCCGCCAATAGCTATCAGGCGCACCTCTAAGTCGCCCCCATTCTCGCTCGACCATGTCTGAGATGCCCCCATTCTGAGAAAAATAACTAGGTCACCCCCATTCTGGAATGAATTGGTTGCCCCCACTTTTTGTAATGAATTGGTACATGAAGCCTAGCCCACTAGGCCAAAACTGCGGTGATTGATGGTCACCGACTCTCAACCCATCCCGAACAATCGCCCACAGGCAAGGGACTTATTCAAGCCATTACAAGAGGCCGTCCCGTGCTACATGAATAATAATCAATAATTAACAAATTATGAATTCATAAAGAAACAACAACGTAGCTTCAAAAGGGCGAGGTGAGCCATGACAACTTAGGCAAGGAAAGACCACTCTGACGAGGAGAATGGCCATTCAGTTTTACAATACGAATGTTTCCGAGCTTGCCGAGACCTTTTCGACGCTAAGTCCCAACTTTCGCATTACACTTGTGGTGCTCCGAGGAATCATGGCTAGCACGCCCACTACGGATGAAATATTATCGACGTCTTGCCCCCACTTCTGGCTACGTCGCCCCCAAGAATGCGGGCGACGCAGCCTTAATTCTCAGAATGGGGGCAAGTTGGGGCGATAATGAAAAATGGGGGCGACCTAGCCATAAGTTTTTTGAATGGGGATGACGTAGCCATTTTTCTCAGGATGTGGGCATCTCAGATATGGTCGGCGGAAAATGGGGGTGATCCGGGAATTAGCCAAAAGCTACCTATGGACATATTTTTCCAGATCATGATAAGGACAAAAACTGATATTTTGGACTAATCACTGTTTTCACACTTCCAAGATCATGCCATTTCAGCCATATGAGGTTTTCAAAAAGTTTTGTATGGGGAAAATGGATATCCCAACCCACACAGTTTGTATCCTAATTCTATGGTTTGGGACTCGCAAGAAATCAAAGTGACGAGTTTGAGTCAAAATGGTGGTAGGTTTTGGTTTCAAATGCTGGTGTACCAAAAATGTCAACTTTGGGCCATCAACTATTGTTTCTGCCTTGTACCAAGTCCCATACAAACAAGGACCCACTATTGTTGGAAACAACTATAAATAATGTATTGGTCGAATGAATAATTCAACAAATATGTTATGCAAAGGAAAAGGTGTGTTTTTTAAGCTAGACGATGCTTTGTGTAGACTAAGCATATATGCACATGCTTGAATAGAAAATGCCTAGAACCATCGAAATTTCAAGAAACATGAAAGCATGGATTGTGCTAGATCCGCAAACGTGAAAAAACCATCATAATGTTTGCACCTCCGGCCTTTTGCATATTTTATTAGGTCATTTACCCATGCCTTCTCTTTTTCAATACAAAGTGCAGAGTATGTTTGAACAAGCACCATATGAGTAATGTAGTATAGAGACTAGACACTCCCCTCAAACCAACTCTTCGTTAAATTCAACAAACAATCATTTTTTAAAAATACAAAATAAAAAGTTTGAAAAACAATTGATGAAAATCAATTTATTTGTATGGTTGTATTATAACTAAAGAACATTCATGAACGTAGAAGAATACCTAATATTATAACATTGGAATATAGGTAACATTTAGCTTACACAATTCATGTTGGATGTGTTTTTAGTGGCTTCATTACATCTTCAATAACATCCAAATTAATTGAAGTGTGGGTGATTTCTTCTCCTAAAGTGTTACGTCACTTGAGTACTTGGGTCTATAAACCTCACATTTTTTAATGAATGTCATAACATTACAACCTCAACATTAATACGACTATCGACCGTGGGCATCATGAGTAATGGTCCTAACCTCCAACTTCCATTCCAAGACGTTCAAATGGGTTCAACCACCTTTGATAAAATTGACGCAACTAGCACAAACCATGTTGATCTGTCAATGTCATTCATTTAACCTCTTCAAGATCTAAAAACTTTATGGACATGTGTTTCAATGCACTGAAAAGAGCCTAATCTCTTTGTAACGTTTCTCAAAACTACAAGACATAAAGAGGCATCGCAAAGAATTACTTGCCTCATGCACCTAAGTCTTGAAGTATGAGGCAATATAGCTTCTATCCTTTTGAATCTATGGTCAACAATAGCTAGCCCGTGTGCTATAGGAAATGGCAGACATGACTTATGATACCGGTGCGAATGTTAGTGCAACACGTAGTGCCTACAAGGACTTAGCTAGGAGAGAAATACGTATTGGAAAACGTTTTTGATTAGAGAGAGGAAGAAAGAAAGAAGGGGGGGGAGAGAGAGAGAGACGAAGGGAGGGATGGAGAGAGGGGGAGAAAGAGAGAGAGAGTTAGAGAGAGAGAGAGGAGAGGAGGAGAGAGAGAGAGATAGAGAGAGAGAGAGGGAGAGAGAGGAATTGGAGTGAGCGATAACTACGCTAAGTGACAACATCAACGTGGCACACTAAGATCAACAATCGGAGGCCTACACGCAAAATGATGGATTTTTATCCGTAAATACGTGGGTGCAACTTGGCTAGGAATTTCCTATTATTCATGCAAGATTTCATACTGGCATCCAGGTCCAAGGGGGGAAAGACGCCTGGATCTTTGTGTGCTGCATGCATAGTAGTGTTGTGCATTCCTGTTGGCCCAACTTGGTCAGAAGCTCCGTAGTGCAAGCAAGCAATACTGGGTGTTGGACTAGGTCCATCCAGGATGGGGCTACACATGACTCGGCTGCCAGAGTCGCCCTACATGAGCGGTTGTAACAGTGTGACTCAACAATAACATGTACGGCCTGGAGTGGGGATTTCTCTACGTTAATGCATGCATGCACGACTGTGCATTACATCTATGCATGCAAGCATGACTCATCAACAGCATGTAGAGCCAGAAGCGAGGACCGCCCTGCGTTAGCAGCTACATGCACAACTCAGCAGCTGGGACCATTATCAAGTGGAATTTTCCTTTGGGAGAAAGTTGCATGCTCTAGAGAATGAAGATTCTTTTAGGAGGAAGTTATGCCCTTATGGAAGGAAGATCCCTCAAGACACAGAGCAATAGGTCAACTTGCCAGGATCATAGTATAAAAGCAGACTAGACATAGTCAATCCAACAACTCCAATAACTCCAGTAACTAGTCCAACAACTCGAATAACTCCAGCAACTACACAAAAAAATCGTATTACACAAAAGATAAATTGCTTCAAAAGCTGGACGATTCTCCCTAAATGTACCTTGTGAACACAATTCTATTGAGACACATGGAGATAACTTTACAACCAAGAGTTTCTCTCTACTGTAGAAAATAAAAAATATTGTGTGCCAATGGATTTTATTCTATTTCATTTAGTTTAAATATGAGATGAACACAGTTCTTTGAAAATCAATAAATAAAATAGTACTTTCTCTTTTCATAAAATATTGACCCCTAAAATGTCAAATTTTATACATAAGCTCTCGCACTCAAATTCGTCCTTGGAGGACAATATTTTGTACATGTAACACAAAATTCAAGGTTTTCTAGGATACATAAGACAAAGTAATACACTCAGTGCGCTCTTGGTGTATTCTTGTATGGAGACCAAGCGTACTCGCCACATACACTCAGCCCACGCACTCGGGTCCTTCCTAAGAAGAGAAGAACTTGGCCATAAAAGACAAAATGGAAGGTATGCTAGGACATATGAGACAAACGAGCGCACTCCGTGCGCTCTTGGTGTAATTTTATGTGGTGACTGAGCACACTTGCCACATACACTAGCCCCACGCATTAAGGTCCTTCTATAGAAGAATGTTTTTGGCCACACAGGACAAAAAACAACTTTTTCTTTGGCATATGAGACAAATGAGCACACTGAGTGCACTCTTAGTGTTATTTTGTATGGTGCTTAAGCGCACTTGCCACATGCACTAACCCCACGCACTCGACTCGATCCTAAGAAGATACTTTTTGGTCATATAAGACAAGAGTACACTCTTCTCAAACACTAAGGAAAGAGTGTAAGGGTTGATGTAAGCTACTCCATTTTAAGAGAGCTGCAGGTGCACATTAAAAAACTAGTGTATGAAATGGCCTCGATAAACCATACCTCCTTAGAAGAGGTGGCCAGACTATGTCCAAGACTGGAGAGCAGCTTTGCTAGAGGTGCCTCTTTGCACGTTGATCTTTGATCCAAGAGTTGTGTCTATGCATTGAGCCCCGAGTTAGTATCTGGCGTTAGCTTTGTCCCATAATACTAATCGAGTCTGGACTGACTCTGTTGCAGTTCTTCTCTGTCGACTTTGTAAGCCTGGCAGCACTCTACTAGCTTGGCTAGGAGGGTAAGAATTCCTCTAACGACCAAGTAAGTTTGGCAATGGCTGTTAGCATGGAGAGGAGGCTGCCCTGACAACTTGGATTCCATTTCACCCGAAAGTATGGTGACCATGCTGAGACACTTGCAATGATAGCCTTGACAGCCTAGTGAGGTGTTGTGCCTCTGATGGGACATGTTGTGTCAGAGCATTGAGCTGAGCTATGATTTGCTACTGTTCCTCTATACCATACTAGTACTTGATATTCGCTTCAACTACAAGTTCAATCTCTGTCTTTCGCTTTCACACTTAACAATACAAGGATATCTTGCTGGGAACACAGACCCTGGGAAGCAGTAAGACCCTCTTGCTATAACAAAGCACGCGGTGACTTCATCATTGTAGGTACAAAAACCCAACAGAAGAGAGAGAGAGAGAGAGAGAGAGAGAGAGAGAGAGAGAGAGAGAGAGATGACAACCGCGCAGTTAAAATTGTTGCCACGAGAGCCAAGACCGAGGTACAAAGAAGCATCTCATCTTCTCATAAATTACCCCAAAAACATAAATGTGGAAACAACTCCACGCACACATGTGAGATTGATGTATTGTATAGCTTGCAAATGGAAAATTACAAACGGAACTAGATGGGCACAAACATGATGTATTCCACCACTAGTCCTTAGGTCAAACATACAAAACATGGCCATTGCAACAAGTGTTGTTTCATAAAAAGAACCTATAGGTTCTTAGTGGGAAGAGAATCGAAGCCATCAAAAGAAAAGATGTAATGAAGCTTTCTACACTTGCTTTCACTAACTTGGTGACACTATCGAGTCTACTCATGCACTAATATACGAAAGGAAATAGCAAGGTTCTGGCTAGGGAGACGTGTAGAGTTGCATAAGCTTCAATGGATTTTACATGCTAATAAGTACAGAACATAATTACCTATTGAGGCGGATGGTGAGTGACGCACGTTGTTGTTGTCAGTTTGTACACATTTTGGTCCACATTCATTGTTTGGGATGTAAAAATCCGTAGAGGCATCCAAATATAGAATCGTTTGAACCTATGAATAGAAGGTCTTGAGTCAAGAGAAAATCATACACACATGCATGATTTTGGCAATGACTTGTGGATGAAAAATGCCAAAAGGTGAATCAGGCTCAAATGCTTGTCCACCAAGAAAATGAAGAATACTACATGTAAATTGCGATAGACCCAATAAAAATTTAGGCTTTATGTCAGCTTTTTAGTAGTGAATGGCGGTTGGACAACCACTCAACCAATCTCCAACGTCTGAAGGATTCGCATGAAGGATCTGTACGAGCATGGACACGGTCGACTAGTCAAAAAAAACTGTAAAAGGGGGATGCCATCAAATAACAAACATATGTTGGCAATTGTGCCCGTTATAGGGTTGCCGTAAAGGGAATGAAGAAACCCCCTAAGCAGTCATCTATTTGAGAGGGGAAATTGCAAAAAGCAGAAGACAGATAGTACTCCATAGAATTAGATAGATCGCAAAGAAATACTTGATTATATACAATACCACCTGGTACTTTCAATCATATATTTGTTGAAAAATTCAAAACTTTAACTTTGTGGTTGGGTTTGCATTGACTCGTATTCTTTAAATTCTTTGAATAAGAGGAGATACATGCTTCAATCAAACAACCTATCCTTCTCAATTTCTCGATTTGGCAAACTCAAGTGGTTTTTCAACAAATCAACACAGTCTTGACAGCTGATGCAACCGCCAATCGTACCACACACTTTGGTGAGTAGGCATTAAGACTGGCTCTTGCCACGCATGTCGTGTAGTCAGCCCAGCTAATGTCCATCAAATTTTGTAGTTTTTTCCTACCTACAATGGACCACTATTTGTAGAAGGTGCCACCAAAGGAGTGTATACATCTTATTATGCAAGATATATGTCAATTCCTAAAGCTTGTACGCTAGCTCCAACCGCGCATGTCTCCGCAAGACTAGTCAACGTATGCTGACCGTAAGAACAAAGTCTCAACTCTCACCCCATTTTCCCTCTTTTTGACCAGCTTGCTTGCGTGGTATCAGGTGACCTCCATTGATGGATCTCAGTCCACTATGAACTACACCATGACGACCAAGCCCTGTCCTATGGGGAAGACATGGATGGACAACCAAGGTGCTCGACATTCTGGAAATGCGAAGATAAGCAAGGGAAGCTTGCCAACTCTGTGAAGCGTTGCCCAACTATTGTAGAAAAAGGAGAACACCCGCCATATCTCTAGTCAAGCATCCACGAGAAGAGCTTGGAATAATGAGGCTCCATACAGATGCTTTGTTCATCAAAAGCACTCCACCTAAAAACCTCGACAACAACAATTGAAACGACAACAAGAGCAACAACAACGACAATAGTAGCAGATTCATCTATGTTAAAGAAACTTCATCATCAACATTGCATGGCCAAGATACTGGCAACTCTACTGACACATAATGTCCCACCTTCCAAGTCACATCTAACATGACAATCATCAATAACGGCACATCGACGACTGTTTTTTGCTCTTGCATGCGAGGTAAGTACGCCGAGTATTTTGGTTTTGGTCGCTTCCAAAGCATTCACAAGTCGTACATGACTCAACCATAAATATATGCCACCGTGCAGTATCTTTACTATACCTTTCAAGCACCAGATGACTACTATTTATTAGAACGATTTGCAGCGAGCACTATGATAAGTTCGTCTATGGAGGATACCAAAGTTGTGAAAAATAGTATGAGGAAGCTTTCCTAGCTTCCATAGCACTATCCACTCCAATAACCAAAAACAAGAGCAAATGTGGCTACAAGGGAAAGAGGTCCTGAATTGCTTCACGGCCGACAATGTTGACGTATAACAAGAAAGAAATTTGATGAGGATCGTGCAGCTGGCGTCGCTCTTAACATCAAAATTGTATGACAGCAAGTGTGTGGGATCATCGCATGACACACACTAAATGAGCTCAAGCGCATCAGGCTCAAGTCATTTGAGGGATTGTGGGTGAACTTCTTCATTACGAGTGGGCTTGGATGGCCATGGCACAGGAACCACGGTCGTGTAGAAGGTACTGGTTGACTGGGAGGACAATGTCTTGACCTTCCATGGACGAGTTTCCTGCATGGTCATGCTTTATGGCATAATACCAAATAACAGGCCAAAACCTCCAGCTCTTGCTCTGAAGTCATCGTCGGAGTTCGCAGAATGGCGTTCTCAGTCCGCGTCAGTGGTTTACCCCATTCGCATGACTGAGGGGTAACCATCATCAACGACCGAGAGTAGGGAGACTCGAATATTTCGAGTCTCTCGAGGCCCACTTCCATTTTTAACCTTATCCCTGGTTTTGGGATCCAAACCTGGGGATTTGTATCTCGAACTCATGCATTAGCATGAATTATTCAGTTATTAGATGTTGAAGTTGGTCGCAAAAGAGCTTTGATTTACGTTTTTGACGTTTTGGCACGAAATGGTCGCCTGCGAGGCACGCCGGCGATTGGGCTCTAGGATCTCTCGTCTCTCATCCCTCGTCCTCCTCTCTCGTCCTCGCTTGCTCGCTTACAAGGAGGGCGAGCAAGGGCAAGGGCATGAGACCACGAGGCCTCGCCATCGAGGCCCTTGCGGCTCCTCAGCCGCCGATCGGACTAAGCCCGCGATCAGCGGATGGCGGTTTGTCGGATGTTGGCCAGTCGGTCACTTGGCTGGCCACCAGCCGTCCAGCCGGCTGGCAGCTAGCTAGCCGGTGGCCAACAAAGTGCTGGCGATTGGCCAGCCCTCGCTGAAGCGAGGGGAGGTGCGCAACCACCCCTTGCTTCAACGAGGAGGGAGGGCAGATCCGGCCCTCCCGCTACATTCCTCCCCACTTGTTATGAAGCGTCTCGGTTCATGAACAACAAGCAAGATTTTCAGATAGTAAGTCATCAACATTGTGAAAGAAAAAAAAAAATTGCAATCACCAGCTAAACATGAACACATGTCTGACACTTGGACCTAAGCTGCAACTTGTCGGTTGGCACGGCTAGCGGCCTCCCCCTATAGGCTGGAGTGTCCGCGCAACAACCATGTTGGACGTCCCAAACTTCCTATGGTCGCAGTCCATTTATGTCGCCCTACGGGAATGTTGTGCAATTTTTCCACGTTTAGGTGGTACCCCTTGACACGCGTCGATCAGTGCGAGCTGCCGGCTAGCTCCAATACTCGTTGACCACCCGTGTGGGCAGCCGAGATTCGGGCTCCCATGAGTTATGTCCAGGTCCACACCGGCCCAATGAATGAGATATTCCCTAACAACCCGCTACCGGAGTGAACACTCTCAGTGCCGGAGTAGACGAAGAACCTCATATTGGCCGTCGGTATCAAGGAATTTCGGTAGTGGCTGAATGGTTCCTTCTGCCGTACATGGAGCTAACACGCTCACATGAAACACGTCATGTATCTTCATACTCGACGAAAGCAACAATCGGTATGCCACTGGCCCTATGTGTGCAACGATGGCAAATGACCCAATCCATTTCGGTAGAAGGTTTTGTGCCCCTTGCAACTTTAGCCGAAGATTCTTAGTGCTAAGCAGCACTTTGTCACCGATGTCAAACAAGACATCACGGCGAATTTTGTCAGCATATGTCTTTTTTCGTTGCCAAGGAGCTTGAAGGTGACCCTTTGCCTCCTCGAACAAGGAGTCTATGCGCTCGGCAAAGGCTTGAGCAAAAGAAACTAGTCCTCCTATACTCCCACTCTTCACCAATGAAGAGGGAACCAATGGATGCCGACCACTGTCAAACACAAACAATGTGAACTGTGTTGAATCGTTCACCGAGTTATTCACCGTAAACTCTGCCGGTGCTAGAAATTTGTCCCGGTCATTCGTGGCAGGGTCCACGTACATGCGAAGAAGTTGGTCCATAGTACGGTTCATGCACTCCGTTTGTCCGTCAGTTTGAGGTTGAAATGTTGTGGACATGTGTGACTCATTGCCGAAGTACTCGTACATCATTTACATGCCTTGGTACTTTATGACATCCTCAAAGAAGAGAGGAGAGGTCGCATTTGCATTCATATTAGTGGTTGTAGCAGTGAAGTGTGTCATCTTTGTCAGAAGATCCACGACCACTTGTATTGCATCGTGGCCATGGGCCGTGTCCGGAAGACCAGTAATGAAGTCCATGCTGATGCACCGCCATGGAGTCCTAGGAATGGGAAGCTGTTGAAGGAGTCAAATAGACTTCTTGTTACTGGCCTGATTCCGAAGATATGAGTTGCATGTCATGCAATACTTCCGGACATCGACACTCCATCCTGGCCACCAATAGTGGTCCAAGAGTGCCTGTCCGGACTTTCGAGGTCCCACATGAACTGCAACCAGTGGGTCGTACAACTGGGAGATAACCTTCGCTTGAGATCTCCCGAGTCTGGCACAACAACTCCATGCCAAAAGATTCTTGCGGCTTCCACCAATCCATACTTGTCTAGGTTTTGAGAGTCTTGAAACCAAGAATCCACACAGTATCCCATCCGGATTCTGTTTACAAAACCGTTGTAGTGGATAATCCCTGGAGGTGGTTGCCGTAGAGGTACAGGGGGCTTTGGTGTTTTCACGGTTGCTGTCGCAATGGCCATAAAACACCCACCGGCCTCGGTGGATGCTTCAATGTCCACAGGTTGTCGGCTTAGTGGACCGGCCACATTGATACATCCAGGCCGATATTCCCATGTGAACGAGAATCGGTTCAGGTATTCATTCTAACGCGCCTGTCGTCTTGACATGTTCGGTTGTATTTGGAAAAAACACCAGTGGGTTATGGTTGTTCACGACCTTCACACCCCCTTCAGTACCCTCGATGTAGCAACACCACATCTTGAAATCGTGTACTACCACAAGGAGCTCTTGATCCCCAATCGTGTACCGCGTTTCTGTCGGGATGAGCTACCGGCTCTCATATGCAACTGGGTGACCGTCCTACATGAGGACAACTCCGATTCCTACTACCGACGTACCGTATCAAACCTCCTACAGTTGCAATACATCTGGGAGAGCTAGGAAGGATATTGTGGATAGGAGCTCTTTGACTTTGAGAAAGGCGTTCTCGCAATCAGATTTCCATACCCAACACACGTCTTTTCGCGTGAAACTGGTTAGTAGTGCTACCAGGGTCAAATACCCTTGCATAAACCGTCAATAGTAATTTGCATGGCCGAGGAAAGACCAAATCTGCCCAACATTTTTTGGATGTGGTCAGTCCACTATGGCTTGGACCTTTTGTGGGTCGACACGGATGCCGTCCCTACTGACGATGTGTCCAAGGTATTCAAACTCATCCTGTGCAAACTTGCACTTGCTCACTTTCACATATAACTTCTGTTCCTGAAGGATTGAGAGGTCTTCGCATAGATGTTCTATGTGCTTTCCCATTGATTAGGTGAAAACCAAGATGTCATCTAGGTAAACCAAGACAAACTAACTGAGTTGCTTGGTGAATGTTCAGTTTATTCCTCCTTGGAAGGTTGCCAGGGTATTTGTAAGCTCGAAGAATAACACTCGGAACTGATATTGTCCCATGTGCATTCGAAATGCGATTTTGGGCACATCGTCTTCCGTGATGCAGATTTGATGGTACCCTTGAGACAAATCCAAGGATGAAAATACTTTTCCCCCTTCTATGTGGTCAAACAGGTCCTCAATCAACGGTAAGGGGAATCGTTTTTTCACTATCAACTTGTTCAACGCCCCGGTAGTCCACGCACATGCGTAAACCACCATCCTTTTATTTCACAATAAGGATCAATGCACCGTACGACGAGCTACTTGGCTCGATCCATCCTTGTACAAGGTACTCTTTGATTTGGTATTTGGCCTCTTTCATTATTGCTGGACTAAGACGATACATGGATCTGAACAGAGGATTCGCCTCCGGTTGCAGCAAAATCATGTCGCCCATGTGTCATTCTGGTGGAAGCCCAGTCGGTGGGTCTTGGAATACATCCGAGAACTCCGCCAATAGAGATTTGATCTCGTGTGGCATGTCTTCCTTCACGCCGTTCTTCACTTTCTATAGCTGAGCCAAGACGTATCGACGACCTTGTCGAATACGTCTCTTAACCTGCATCGTAGACAATCTGGCATGAAATTTGAGTTGGGTCGGTGACAATTCCGTACTCAGAATCAATGTAAAGCGACGTTGTCTTTTATAGAGGATCGAACTCTTTGATCCAAAGCACGTTAGAGCCTTGTTTTCACGGAGCTAGGGATCACCTAGCACCACGTCAAACGGGTCAAGAAGGTTGAATACCTCCAACGTGACATTCTGTGTGTACCCTTGAATACAAATTTTTGTTTTAGAGGTACCGATCACGGGTACCATATGGTTTTCACCGACAAAAACAAAGGAGCCATCTCCTCCAGTGTCAGCAAGTACGTTCACGGGGACAGCAACTAGGTGTGCTTTGAATTTTATCCTCATGTTACCTCTACTCTTCCGAGTGAACAGGCTCGACGATGGGAAGCCGAGTTTGTGATAAGCACGTAATCTATATGGCGGACACCGCAGCTCCCTTGATTCACCTACTAAAGCCCACATCTTATTGGCACGTGTAAATTCAGCTAGCACCCTCCGGCCTTTAAATTTCACGGGGTCAAAATCGTCGACTAAAGGTACCGTGAACGTGATTGAACTAATCGCTTTAAGGGTGTTTGCTTCAATCACAGTGTTACATAACTCTTGCATAGTGGTCAGTGTTGCTAATACTTGTCAGCAAACATGAACCCACACTTGTGATCCAGTTTTACCCCTTAGTGGTCCCCAGTAACGTCACTTAAGGATGGGGAAAACCCGCACCACAGCCCTGCCCGTTTCCACAGCTGGGTCCATTGCCGTGACTGCGACACTTTCCACGGCCTTGTCCGTGACCTCCTGCTGCAACATGCCCACGAGGTACTGTTGCTGCGGCTAACGCCGCAACCTCTTGTCCACCACTAGTAGCCTCAGGGAACTGAGCCTTAAAGTGGCCCGACTGCATGCAGTTGTGGCAAAGTCCGTCACGGAAGGCTGTGTTGCGACACTTACACGCCCCTTGTAGCTCGTCATTGTCGAAGCTGCACTTGTGGTTTGGGGTCTTGTGCCCTCCAGTCTTCTTGATTGGAGGTTTTGCGGGCTGCTTGCCCTTGGCCCCGCCTCATTTCCCAGCTAATTCTCCAGCCTCTACAGTGTCCATGCGTATGCCGCGGCCTTGCTGTGCATGCGCGTTTAGTCATGCGTCCGAGTAGTGCTTCAGGTTTGCCGAATGCACTTCACTCATGTAGTTCCACAATGCCCTCCAACTTGTCCACGCCTCGTCGGTTGCTGTTGTGGTGGTCTTTTCCTTCAGCTTCTCGCTGGGAAGACCGTCGCGCAGGTACTCCAACAGCATGCACTCCGGGTACTTGAAGGTCTGAGTCCCATCGCCCTCGATGAAGCTTTTGGCTTCCTCCACGAGTGCGGTGAATTTGCTCATGTAGGCTTCGACTGAGCTACCCAGCTACTTAAAGTCCTTGATCTTGTGGAAGGCACACTGTGCATCCTCATGCTAGGTGCACTTCTTACACATGATCGTGCAGAAGGCCTCCCACGGCATGGGCTGCCACTTGAGGTGCAGCTACTGCATACCCCACTCCTTGACCACATACTTGAAGAGCTTGTCTTCAAGCCGCATCGTGACAAGGTCATCCCACTTATTGATTGGAGCCTTGTGAACATGTAGAACGTGCTCCATGCAATTCAGCCAGTCATTCAGCTTCATGCCCTTTCGGAAGATCTTTATACTGTGGAGGAAGTACATGTTCATGGCCGGCCCAAAAGTTGTCGAGGTAGGCAAGTCTTCGCTGCCACTAGCAGTGGCATGAACACCTACGGTGCACTGTGCTTTCTCCTTCATCCACACTTGGGTCACGCTCTGCAACGCCTTGTTGAGGTCGTTGCATCGGCGGCCTGCCTCACGGGTGGCTATGCGCTGCAACTTGCGATTACAGTCGATGTCTATGATGCTCTCTGCCCGACGTGAGCCAGCAGGTTTGCAAATGAAAACTTGGGCTCTGATGTCACCAGAGCATTAGTGATAGCCTTCAAGGCCTCACGTTTTCCGTGCACCTATACCTACTGCAGGAGGGTACGGTTTGCGTACACGCCTCCAAGGAATCCCACCTTCCAGAGGAGGCTGTCGTCGGCGATGACGCTCGAGTGGACGCTGATCTACCCCATAACAACCACATCGTAGGAAGGGAGGTCCATCCCCACTCCTGCGAGCGGGGCCGCACCTCCACCATCGCTGGTTATCTTGAGTCGGCCCGCCGCCTCGGCGGCCAACTTTGCAAGCCTTCTGCGGTCATCGTGAATTACCTTTGCGATGACGTCGTCCGGCTCATTCTCGCGAGAACTTCTTGCATGGCTTCTTTTAGTGCCTTTCCTACTCTCAGTAGCCTCGCTACTATCAGCAGCTTCGGGTGATGCGGCGAGCGCCTTGCCCTTCTTGAGCGATTAGCTCGAGTTTGCCACACGACAATGGTAATGATCGCGATCCTCGTCGCCTTCGGCATTGTCAGCGTCGTGCTCTTTGTCAGGGTGCCCGTCCTGGTGATCATCCTCCAACGCATTTTTCGTCGCATGGGGGTTGTCTACGTGCACGTTGACGTACTCGTTGAGCAATTTTCCGACCTCCTCATGCTTCTCGGTGTCGCCAAGGTTGGCGCCGGTTGCTTCTTGCGGTACGGTACCTTTGGTTTGACAACCATGCTCGTGGTGGCGGATCCCAAGATTTGGAGTCCGCCGAGGGCGTGTGGTGAGGCCGTCACCACCTTGCCCTTGTTGGTCTTGGACGGTCCGACACTTGCCATCTCGTTGCCCGCATAACTAGTACGTGAAGACCATTGTGAGAATCACCCCGCAACTTTGAGGAGGAATCGCCTCCCATAATCTCCTTGCTCTCAAGATCGATGAGGCAATTATAGATTTCATTTCTATTTTCCTAGGCCGCCACGGTCGGCACAAGGACGTGGAACTAGTCTTCCTAATCCGTGACTGAAGGCAAATGGTAGTGACTATAATCTAGGAAAACAAAAAATTACAATACAAAAAATGACAAGGAATGTGAGTGTCGCTCACAAAACAAGAGCAAAGAGTTGGAAGAGGAATTCTAGCAATTCCTAGTAAGTATTTCACTCTTTCTTCTAAATTCTTGTCTTCCTCTTGTCCTCTTTCTCTTCCTTGGCCTTCTCTTCACGCTCATTGATGCCTCTCGCATTCTTGGGCGGCGTCTCCCTTGAGCGGATGGAATTGGAGTGCCGTAAAAAACCTTCAAAGTGACACCCTCCTGGTTTTTAGGGTGCTCTCAGACCGTAAGATTCCCTAATCTTAGAAAAGGGTACTGTCCCAATTTTTGGATGAGGGAGGGAGGAAGGAATCTTGAAAAGAGGGAGAAAGTTGGTGGTTTGGGGGTGGGCACTCCCCATCCCATTCCAAAAAAATCTCTTAGTCCCTCGGAGGTGAGGAGGGACTGGATGGAAGAGGCTCCACCAAGTAGAACTCTTTTCCAGCTCTCCAACACACTTTGCGATACTTCAATCCGTGAAGTATACACTTCGTACTCCCTCATGGAATTTTTGCTAATGCTAGTAGCTGCCGACGGCATTTTATATACAACGTAGCCGCCATTTCCGTCGAACCCTTAGTCGCGGGGATCGTGTGGCTCTGAGAACCACTCTAACGGGCCGAAACCTCCAGCTCCTGCTCTGAAGTCATCGTCGGAGTTTGCAGAATGGCGTTCTCAGTCCGCGTCAAGGGTTTACCCCCTTTGCAGGATTGAGGGGCAATTGTCATCAACGACCCAAAGCATGGAGACTCGAATATTTGAAGTCTCCGGAGGTCCACTTCCATTTTTAACCTTATCCCTGGTTTCGGGATCCAAACCGGGGATTTCTACCTTGAACTCGTGCGTTCGCACAAGTTTTTCCGTTATATTATGTTGAAATTTGTTGCAAACGAGCTTCGATGTACGTTTTTTATGTTCTAGCGCGAAATTGTCGCATGCGAGGCACATTGGCGATTTCACTCCAGGATCTCTCGTCTCTCGTCCCTCATCCTCACTTGTTTGCTTGCAAGGATGGCGAGTGGGGGCGAGGGCATGAGGCCACGAGGCCTTGTCCTCGAGGCCCTTGTGGCCCCTCATCCACCGATCGGGCTGAGGCCGTGATCGGCGGCTGGCGGTTGGCCGGCTGTTGGCCGGCCGGTCACTTGGCCAGCCGCCGGCCGTCCAGCCGGCCGGCAGCCAGCTGGCTGGCGGCCAGCAAAGCTGGCGGCCCGTGTAAGCTCTTACACGAGTGGGTAGATCTGTAACCAGGCAAAGAAGAGGTACTATCTACAAGCCTGCCATAGCCTCTCATTCAATGACTGAGCTTCATTTCAAGTGTTGTTGCCCCACGGGTGTTAGGACAAAATCGTATCCGAAATACGAACGATGGAATCCCACCTTAACCTGTCAGTGGGTTTCCAAGCAAGTAGGCATAGGGCCGCTCATTTACAACATGGAGCATAAAGCCTTGAAATTCCTAGTCTTCCTACATTATTACACACGTAAGGTACGAGAAGCATTCCTTCATGGCATCCTCAAAGTACGTGCCCACATTCTCGGCAAGATGCTACAGGCAATATGTATGCACTGCTATAGGCAACTACGATGGCACGACATTGATCAGCCCGTTCTCTTCCACACAGATAATGACTGCATCCTATTGTGTTGTGAGTGGAAGCACACTTTAAAGTCTGTCATAGAACCAGGTCCGGTTGTCGCCATCCTCGATCAGCACAAGCGGCCAGCATAACTGCAAAAAGTGGTCGTTTCCATAAACGTTTGATGTCATTAGTACAATCTACGAGTATCCTTTGCAAAAAAAATCCTTTCCATCGTACAATCCGCCACAAGTACTTGAACCCTCCATGGCAGGTACTAGGTCCATAGAAAGCACACTTAAGGAAATGAAAATTGTCTTCCTCCACAACTCTATATGCTTGCGGTTTGTTGCGTGCCATCTATAAAATCTGTGTAAGCAAATGTGGTTGGGTGTGACAAAGAGCTCAAATTAGAGAATGTTGAAATGTGATTAGTGCATATTGAAAAGATTCATAGAATTTTTTTGTGATTAAAATTGAATGGGAATGTATGGGTGGAATCAAATTCAAAAGGAGCTGGGTGAAAAGTAACAACCATACCTCATTTATCCATGAAGGGCTAAGCCGTCCAACTTAGTTTGTGGTCCCCGATGATGGAGGTCACCAAGTGGTTATTAGCATGCCACGTGGTTTCGTAAACCACATTCTGCCCCGTGGTGCTCCGGGAAACGGTTTGGAGTGCTTTGGTACTCGGTGTTAAACAGATGTTCAGGTGTGGAAGAGAAAACCTCAGTAATCAGGCCACCCTACATGCAAGGTTCCCACAAAGGTTGCCTGCAATACAAAGGTGGTCGTCGGTTAAAGGCGCAACATACCAGGACATGAAAGGTTATTTTAGTTTTTCTACCATTTTTTGTAACTTTCCCTTTTAGCATTCTTGTTCTTGTGTTTTCCCTTAACTCTAGTTTCTGGTCATATTGTTATTTTACATTTAGCTTCACTGACAATGTTAAACATTTCCAACATAAATTCATGTGTTAGAAAAATACCGTTCAAACATGCAAATGTGGTGTTAACGCACGCAAACTCCATTCATAGAAAGCACGCATACTACACTAAGTGAAGCACCCAAAATTCAATTTTCAGTCACCAAAATGCAAGAGAAGTGTACACATGCAGAGTTGAGACCACAACCCAGAATTGAAATTTTCCTTGTGTAAAATACCTGGCAAGTGAATTGTATTTATCCCAAATACCCACACCTCCACCACACTTTGTCTTCATACTTTTTTTCATTTTTTCCTCTACCCTTCACATAATAGTACAATAACATGGATATGGCCATTTCTTTTCTAAGATAGCAAGTGCACAACCAAAGAGATACCTCCTCCCTCTAGTGTCTGCATTTCAGGTTTTAGGGTTGGACATCTATGGACCCATGGGACCGTCATCCGTTGAGATACAACACTGTCTCCATTCGCCTATCGACACCTGGTCATTGTTGAAAAAAGAATCCCAACCCCAAAATGATGAGTTTGCTCTCGGTCAGCATCGTCATTGCTCAAACATGGAAGATAAATGACAGCATGTGACAGTAAAGAACATGAGTGTTACCAGTCCTCAACCAGGTAACCAACTAACCAGAAAAGGAACCATCCAGAGAGCCAGGTAGCCCATTAACCAGCCACCCATCCAACAACAAAGCAACCATCCAACCAACCACCCAACCAACTGACAAACCAACCACCTAACCAACCAACCCATAAACCAATCATCCTCCAAATGTACACCAATTTACAGTGTACACCATAAGCTGTAAGTAAAGGAAACTTCCAAGAAATGCACATATCCCCATGACATGACGTAACATTACACCTTTCCAAAAACCACATTACTTCACCAGGAAATTCCGTAGCAAGTCATCACCTTATAAACTCACCAAATACAATCCCAATTTCCACCCAACCTCCTCCACCTCCACTTTCATTCATAATCCATTTCATTGTACGCTTGTGTATATTTTCCACCCATCGCTCCATACACTTCCCATATACACAATCTCCCCCATATCCACTTGTATATTTAACTCACATTGTACACTAGTGTTTATTTTCCATCCATATCTCCATACACTCCCCCATAAACTCACCACATACACCCTCCCTCCCCACCTAGACTCCTCCACCTCCACCTACATTTTTAATTCATGACATTGCACACTTGTCTATATTTTCCACTCATCTCCCCATACTCTCCTCCATACACTCATCATATACACACCCCTCCACATCCTCTTGTACATCTTACTCACAAAGTTATACACTACTGTTAATTTGTCATCCATATCTCCATACAATACCCCATACACTTGTCATTTACACACCCCCTCCCCACCTAGCCTCCTCCACCTCAACTTACATTCCTTATCCATGACATTGTGCACTTGTGTAGATTTTCCATCCATCTCCCCATACAATCCCATTACACACTCACCGTGTACAGAACCCCGCCCCCCCCCACATCCGCTTGTATATTCAACTCACAACATTGTACACTAGTGTTCCTTTGCCAACCATATCCCCATACACTCCCCAATATGCTCACCACATATATCCCCCTCCCCACCCAACCTCCTCCACTTCCACTTCCTTTCGTAATCCATATCATTATACATCGTCCAATGAGTGTATAGTCATGCATGATGGTGTGTGAAGGTTACATGAAGTTTCTTACACGGGGTATGTGCATTTGAAGAGTGTATGGAGTGATGTATGGGACACGTATAAAAGTGTACAATGTCATAGATTACGAATGCAAGTGGAGGTGGAGGAGGCTGGAGAGGATGGTGGTGTGCATGTGGTGAGTGTATGGGGATATGGATAGAAAATGAAGGCTAGTGTACAATGTTGTGAGTTAAATTTATAAGTGAATGTGGGAGGAGGGGGTGTTATGTATATTGTGAGTGATTAGGGGGACTGAATGGGGAGATGGATGCAAAATGCATACAAGTGTAAAATGTCATGGATAATGAATGTAAGTGGAGGTGGAAGAGGTTGGGTGGAGTCCCCACCTACACGGAATATGCACATATCCCTATGAACTGATGTAACATTGCACCTTCCCAGCAATCACATTATTTCACCAGAAAGTTTCATGGAAAGGCATCATCCTATATAATCACCAAATACAACCGCCCTCCCCACCCAACCTCATCTACCTCCATTTGTGTAAGTAATCCTTGACATTGTACACTTGTGTATATTTTCCACCCATCTTCCTATACAATCCCTCCATACAACTACCATATGCACAACCACTCTCCTACATCCACTTGTACATCTAACTCACAACATAATACACAAATGTTCATTTGCCACCCATATCCCCATACACCCCCCCACATACTCACCACATACACCCCCCCTCTCCAACCAGCCACCTCAGCCTCCACTTACACTTGAAACTCATGGCATTGTACACTTGCTGACATTTTTTGCCTATCTCCCTACACCCTCCCCCATACAATCACCATATAGACAACCCCCTCCCACATCCACTTACATATATAACTCACCACATCATATAGTAGTGATTATCTGCCACCCATATTCCCATAAACCCACGACATAAGTCCCCCCTTCCTACCCAACCTCCTCCACCTTTGCTTACATTTGTAACCCATTTCATCGTACACTTATGTGCATCTTCCATCCATAGTCATATACAATTCCCCTATACACTCACCATATACACATCCCCGTTCCCACATCCACTTGTAAATCTAACTCAAAACATTGTACCCTAGGATTCATCTGCCATCCATATCCTCATACACTCCCCCATATGCGCACCACATGCATCTCCTTCTTCCCCATCTAGCCTCCTCCACCTCCACTTCTGTTCGTCATGCATGACATGATACTTTTGTGTAATTTTTCTACCCATCTCTCCATAAACTCTCCCCATACACTTACCAAATACACACCTCCTCCCCCACATCCACTTTCACATATAACTAAAAATTTGTATATTAGGGATCATTTTCCATCCATATTGTTATGCCGAGCGGCGCGTAGTCGTAGGGATGGTGTGCGGAAAAATAGACAATTCAAGGAATTGGGACAAAGGGATAGTTCAAATTAAGTAGTAAGTGTAATTCAATGACAAGTGTCAAACAATTCAAGAACGTGTATAAAATGAAGAGAAGAAAAATGAGGCAAATGTTGGTTTCTTGGTTCTTGAGCCTAACGACACGTGTGAGGTTGTGCTGTGAGTGGCTGCTCCAAGAATCTCCACCGAGAATTCAGGAGGCTTCAAGAATATCGAGACTCAATTTTAGAAAAATCCAGCACTGTCTATCGAATAGTATCGAAGTATCGATATCGTTTGAACACTTCTGTTGACCATTGTGAACAGTGGTCGACGTTGTCAGATACTTCTAGAATGGAGCACCGGAGGTCTGGACAGGTGATCAGGATGCCCTCGGCCAATCTGTGTAAAATTTCTGAGGTCAAAACACGGTGGGCCACAAACATCGAGACAGATTTACCCAATCGCGGAGTTCAAGAACTCGTGTACGTCAATGAAATAGTACTTCCTCCCCTTTTATTTGTGACTTTCGACACGTAAGCAGACGCAGGCCGGTGACGGCGGTAGTAGCCATCGATCAGATGATCGACATCACAAAGGTTGTTGTAGGGCTCCCAGCTGTTGTGTGCAACTTTGTAGCCGTGCATCTTGGCCAGATATTCATTTTTTATCATGTTGTCAACATCGGAGGATATTTTCAATTACGTACTCTGTATCCCCATCCACATGAATAGGAGGTGGGAGTGCAACGTCTATGCTGAGAAAGTTCTTGCTAGGATCCCGATAGTGGTTGAGCTTACTAATGTGGAAGACTGTTTGGATCACCATGCTGTGAGGTAGGTGAAAGCGAGCAACTTCAGGGATCTGCATTTGCTCGAGCTCAAACGGTCTCACCGTTTGAGATCTACCACCAAGGTTTGAGCTTTGCAAATTCCTATCCTTGGATTTTGATGTTTTCCAAGCCGAGGACACGGTCGCTAGCACTGATCATGTCATTGCTACGATGTCAATTGCATGTTTGCTTCATGGCTACTTACGTCTTTTTTTATTACTTGTCGTGTTTCCTTGTTTGTGCTGGAGAAATTCCTATGGTGGATGCTGAATGTGGAAATGCTGCTATGGTTTCGTAGTCATGCCTATTTGGCTGTAGACCACAACCGTAGACCACTGTAAATGGAATGTTACCCGTTTTGGTGGAAGTGGCAGAGTTGTATGCGTGTTCGGCGGTCAATGTTTTGGCTACCCAATCGGTGCCGTGCGGCTCGCATAAAGTGTGGAGAAGTTACACAAGCATTTGATTCATCCACTCCCTTATTATGTTGGTTTGAGGGTGGAATACTATTGATAGCTGGATCCGGCTGCCGTAACGCGACATCAGTTTGCATAAAAAACGGCAACTGAAGTGACCATCTCTGTCACCAATGATGGTACATGGCATGCCGTGCAGTCATACAATCTGATTTAAGAAAAACCACGATGTTCCTTTTGCGGTGATGGTGGTTGTTGCCAGGATGAAGTGCGACATTCTTGACCACCACCACGAGGATGGCATCCTAACCCTCGAAGGTGGCAGGCAATCCCGTCATGAAGTCCATGCTAATATTGACCCATGGCTTCGTTGGGTTGAATACTGGTCACTGGTTTGAATAGTCCTGGTGGCCACATGTGACCTGAATGCTGCCGTAGATAGGTGCCGTATGATTTATAAAAGGCTGTCACATCGGTCTGCATTGTCCCACCAGCAGTTTTTTGGCAACTTCTTGAGTGTCTTTTTCCTTGTAAAGCTCTTTTGGTCCTTGATTTCGATATTAATGTTTTTTGGCTCGTTGAAATTGAACGAATTTTTTTGTTATTCCAAATTCAAAGGTTCACCAAACTATTTACATAGTGGAATAATCGAACTCAAGGATTCATGGTTAAAATTTGGGACACCAGGTTCAAGATGCCATGTAGCTGGGTAGGAATGTTTGATTTTTTTAATAAATAATTTCGACGAACATCGCTCGCCTCCGTTACGTTACCCATTGCACGTTTAACTGCACGAGCATCCAAACGCGTTTGAATGCTCATACTGTTGAACGTGCAACGGGAGCGGGATACTTGCTCTCCCGCTCTCCCGCTCTCCCGCTGTCCCGCTCTCCCACTGCCTCGCTGCCCCACTACCCCGCTGCGCCACTGACTCGCTGTCCCGCTGTCACGCTACCCAGCTGCCCCACTACCCAGCTGCCCGGCTACCACAATGCCCCACTGCCCCGCTGCCCAACTGCCCCGTTGCCCCGCTGGTTCACTTTGCTGGCCCGCTGCCATGCTGTCACGCTGTAGCGCCCGCCTGCCGCCTCGCTGCTTCACTGCCACGTCGGCCCACAACAGCCACCCGAGCAAACGAGGCACCAAATTCAAAGAACACTGAGAAATTGAACTCGGCCAGTCACCGAATTTAAGGGTCCACCTAGGGGTTTTTGGACTAAATTAACAATCCATCAAATTAATTTGAACTCGATAAAATTTGAACGAATTTATGGATCACCAAAGTCACTTAAATCTGGTCGCCGAAATTAAGGATCACTAGGGTATTTTCTACTTGGGCCGGTGTCGTGGCATTCATCCACTATAATCCACCGAAGTTCCTCCTTTGGTGGTATGACAACCTGGCCAGTGAATCGTCGTCCCTTGTAAGGGTCCTCAAAGCGGATTCGGTTTTGTTGTGTCCGTCGAACTCATTGTCACCCTTTGTGAACAACCTCACGAGTTAAATGTCCCGTTCGACAAGTAACATGTTGATCTTGGCCATAAAATCTGGTCTTTGACTTAGAATATCCGCTGAATTTGTCTTTCCAGGTCGGTACTTGGTCTGGTCTTTCCGAAGTTGGATTCAAGGAAATCCATCCGTTAAGTTTTTTTGAGTGCTCAGATAATTCAGTATATGATGGTCGGTGCGGACGATGCATCGTCGATACTCCAATGAGCACTGCCATGCCTTGAATGTGTGCACAACTGTGAGCATTTTTTTCTTGTGTACCATGTGGTTGAGTTCTAAAAAGTAGCTTTTGCGACATGTATGCGACCGGTTGTTTGGCACCGCTGTTCTCTTCGAGGAGAATGGCTCCGATTGATCGATCGGACATGTCAGTGGCCATGATATATTCCACCATTGGATCTTCCAATCATAAGGCTGGTACCGAGGTCAGAGTGTCTGAACAAGAGTTGAACACTTCTTGTTCGCTATCCCCCTAATTCCACTCTATGGTTTCTTCAGTGAGATCGAAGAGAGGTGCTAACACTCAGGCGTAGTCCTTTACTAGTTAATTGCAGCAATTGCTGAAGTAAAAAAAAAACTTGGACGTCTCAAACATTGGTCTTCATCAGCGAATGAGTGACTGCCTCCACATTCGGTCCATGGTGATTTGTCTGCCGCTGATGATGTGGGCCACAAACTCCATAGAATGGCAACCGAAGTTGCATTTCAAGAGTTTTCAGAAAAAAGATCTCTTTCCGAGATCTTGAGTGATTTTTAAGATGCTCATTGTGCTTATCCCGGGTGCGGCTATACACCAGGAAATCATCAAGATGTACGACAACAATGTCGTTGAGGTGTGGGCAAAAATCGTTGTTCATTGTCGCAATGAATGTTGTAGGGTTGTTCATGAGTCCAGATTGCATGACCGTGCACTTGAAGTGTTTATACTTGGTGCAAAATATGGTCTTCTTGAAGTCATTATGAGATACGGGAATCTGATGATAACCGTTGTGTATGTCAATGTTGGTGAGAATTCGGGCCCCGTGGAGTTGGACGGAATGTTAATTTGCTCACCGAAGAGGATAACAGTTCTTGATTGTGCTTTCCTTCAACACTCGGTAATCCACGCACGTTTGCATCTCCCCAGTTTTCTTTTTCAAGAAGATTACAGGTGTTATAGAGGGTGACGTTGAGGGTCTGATGAAACCCTGTCCAAGCACCTTGTCCAACTGCTTCTTGAGTCCGGTCAGCTTGTGGTTGCTCATCTGATAGTTCCCTTTCACCGGCAGTCTGTTGCCTGGCTTCAGGTCTATCTACTGGTCAATGTTTCGTTGTGGAGGTAAATCATGGGGTCTTTTGTCACAAAAAACACCTTCAAAATCCTTGATGAGTGCTGCAAACTCCTCCGGAACGGGTGCAAACTTCTCAAGTGTCGAGGCCAATATGGTCACTTTGGATGCTATGACTTCTTCTGTTTGTCCAATCTCTTGAAATAAGCATTGCACATGTCTCTTGCCCGTGTCCAAGGATATCGGTTGGGGTTTTGCGACTTCTGCAACTTGTTTTAGTGCTTCTGACTCTGTTGCTTTCCATAATGGTTGTTGCGTCATGAGTCGCTCGACTAGAGGCAGATGTTATTTTCTACCATTAATGCTCACGTAGATCAATATGTTGTTCCATTCCACCTACACATTGTGCTAGTATATGAAAATTCATCCAAAAATGACTTTGTGGTCACTCACTGGACAGACCGTTACGTCTCGCATATCTCTATTTTGTAGTCAGAGAGCTTCACGAAGTCGACGGCTCTATAGTTGTCCTTTGATGGATTTATCTTCACACACCCTTGGTTCAGTCTCTAGATCAAGCTTTCGAACCATGTCATTGCCCACAAAAGTGTGAGAAGCTCCTGCGCCAAGTAGTACTTGTATCGTTCTATGACTTTTATAACTCCTCTATTGTACCTAAAGCAGTATTGCCGATTGGTCGTCCTCGTACTCCTCGTTGAACTTTGCGATCTCAGGAATCCTTGTCTGTGGTGATGTGAGTTGCTCAAATGGACAATCGGTCGGCATAATCTTTTTTTCCCACCGTACAAGTGCCTCATCATCTACTCTTATCCATTGTTGTTTTGCCTTTTCTAAGGCTTCCTCCATTCTTTCACCTGTTGATTTGGTCTCCAACAGTCGCGTGACATGTGTCCCGGCTTCTCGCAAGACAATTAGAGCCGCTGATCACGTTCATCAATGGCGTCAATGTCCATCAGAGACGAGGTTTCTTGCGACTGTGAATTCCCTCTGCCATTATAACAACTGTGGCCTTGGGGTCGCCAACCGTTGGATTATTGCATCCGAGCATTGTAGTCGACGATATCCATGCGATCGGCTGCTGCGATCATTTACAGAAGGTTTTCTTGGATACCAAAGATGGTGATGACTTGCCAAATATCTCATTTGAGGCCATTGTTGTATTAGAAACAAGCACAAGGCTGCTACATGTGATGATTTCACAAAATCACGATATGTACTCCGCAACGTTGGATTGCTGACACACATATTGAAGCATGTACGGTGTGTCAGACTTCTCATTCAACTTTCAAAAGCGGACAAGTGTTGTGGGCATGAATTCATTCCAGGTCTCCAGTGGGATGAGGGGGTCATACCACATTGGCTTTATTTGCTCGAGAGATAATATGCATGGGATCGATGATGTGAGAGCAGTCGCATGAGACGTTGATCCAGCTCTGCCATCTCCTGCTTCTTTTGGATGGCCTTTAGATTGGAGCACCAACCTAAAGTCGTTCCACACAAAACCGAGGCCGTGAGGTCAATCTTCTCTTTGTTTTTGTTGAACCCAGCAACGGTGAAGTACACCTCTAAACTCGTAAGCCACATCCTGACCGTTGGTCCCTTTGAGCTTGCAAGGTGTGCATGATTTGGGGAGTACCAGTCGAATCTAGGGTTCACTCAAGAGTTAAATATTTTTCTTGGTGAATACTGCTTCACACGTACGGGAATTTTGGAAGCTCCTCCATTGCCGTGTTGAGTTGTTGGATCACATTGTTACTGAAGATCTCAAGTCTCGACAACTTCTGGTACAAATCTTTGTTGATGCAAGCTTGTCAACTGTTGCCTTCTATAGTGCCAGGTGTCATTCTGACAGGCAACGGCGGGGGCGAAGGATTCGTCGAGGGGTCCATCACCGGGCTGGCCGTCGGGTTTGTCAGTGTTGTGTGCCAATCACCAAGAAAGTTGCCGATGCTGCCTAGTTGGTCTGAAGAGCGTCGGTGTTCCCGTGTTGTTGACCCTCCATCGCCAAAGTCTTTGCTGTTTATTGTTGCTCGTTGCTGGGTACGCTCGCTCCATTTACCGTTGTCCTCGTGAGGTCTATGATTTTCTGAATGGTGGAGATACATCAAAGACTCGTGCGAGGTTGTCACCTGTCGTTTGTCCCTCCAGTGCCACTGCACTCTGATACCAAGTGTTGCGCTGAGCGGAGTGTAGGTGGGTCCCCGGGGTGAGGTGCGGAGTAATAGACAGTTCGAGGAATTGGGATAAATATTTGTTTTCTTATCAGGTAGTCGGTGTACTTCAATGACAAGTGTCCAACAAGTCGAGCACATACATACAATGACAAGAATCAGAATGAGGCTTATGGTGGGTCCTTGGAGTTCGAGCCGAGCAAAGCGTGCGTGGTCGCGCTATGAGTGGCCGCTTCAAGAAGCTCCACCAAGAAAAAGTGGGGCTTCGAGAATATCAAGGAGTGGTTTTGTAAGAGTCCAGCACCGTCAAGAAGTCGATAAAATGTTGTCCAAACATTGATACGATTCATGACAATTCTATTGACCATTGTAGAAAGTGGTCAAGTTGTCAAAACCTTTTGGAACGGAATACCGGAGATCGGGACAGTTGATCACAATGCCCTCGGCCAATTGACGTAAAAATCTTGAGGTGGACGCATGGTGGACCACAAATGTAAAGGCAGAAATGCCCACTCGCAGAGTTCAGGGACGTAACACATATCCTCGTACACTCCTCCATACACTCACCACATACACCCCCTTCCTCCCTACCCAGCCTCCTCCACCTCCGTTTACGTTTGTTACCCATGAGATTGTATACTTGTGTACTTTTTTCATCCATCTCCCCATTCACTCCCTCTATACACTCACCATGTACACAATCCCCTCTCCCCACATTTCCACTTGCACATCTAACTCACAATCTTGTACACTAGTTTTCATTTGACACCCATGCTCCCATACACACTTCCATACACTCACCACATGCACACCATTCCCCTCCCCCGTCTCCTCCTCCACCTCCACTTGCATTCATAACCCATGACATTGTACACTTCTATACATGCTCCACGTATCACCCCATGTACTCCCCCCATGCACTCAATGCATGCATAATCCCCATGTCAGAAACTTCATATAACCTTCATACTCCATCACGCAGAACTATATACCCATTTGACAGTTTACAAAATGACCAAGATGAACCATACCTCCAACCAACCAACCAACCCACAAGCCAACCAACCAACCAACCAGCCAGCCAACCAACCAACCAACCAGCCAACCAACCAACCAACCAACCAGCCAACCAGCCAACCAAACCAGCCAGCCAACCAAAGCATCCAGCCACCCAACCAACTAAACCAGCCAACCAGCCAGCCAACCAACCAGTCAAATAACCACTAAACCAACCAACCAACCGACCAGCCAACCAACCAACCAGCCAACCAGCCAACCAACCAACCAACCAACCAGCCAGCCAACAAGCTAACCTAATAGCCAAACAACCAACCAACCAATCAGACAACCAACCAGCCAACCAACCAACCAACCAACCAGCCAGCCAACCAACCAACCAACCAGCCAGCCAACCAACCAACCAACCAGCCAGCCAACCAACCAACCAACCAGCCAGCCAACCAACCAACCAACCAGCCAGCCAACCAACCAACCAACCAGCCAGCCAACCAACCAACCAACCAGCCAGCCAACCAACCAACCAACCAGCCAGCCAACCAACCAACCAACCAGCCAGCCAACCAACCAACCAACCAGCCAGCCAACCAGCGGACCAGCCATTCAACCAACTAACAACCAGCCGGCCAGTCCAACCAACCAATCAGCCAACTAACCACTTAACCAACCAACCACCCAACCAACCAACCAACCAACCACCCAACCAACCAACCAACCAGCTCAACCAGCCAACCAACCAACCAACCAGCCAACCGACCAAACGAACAACCAACCAACCACCAAGCAACCATCCATCCATCCAATGACCCATCTAACCAACTAACCAAACCACAGGATAACAAAACAAACCATCAAGCAGCATGCCAACCAAACAACCAATCAACGAGCAGGCCAATCATCCAATGAGCCAACAACCCTACCAACCAGCCAACCAACCAATCAATCAGCCAACCAACCAATCAACCACCCATCCAACCAACAAGCCCACCAACCAGCCATCCCACAAACCAACCACCAATCAGCCAAGCAGGCATCCAACCAGCCAACCAAACAAGCAATCACCATCCAACCATTGAACCATGCAGCCAACGATTCAATTAGCCAACAAACAAACAGAAGGCTAGCAAACCAACAACCAGCCAACCAACCAGTCAACAGGTGCTCCTACTGCTGTTACTATAGGTGCAGCCGCTGAGGCTGCTTTTGGTGCAGTAGCAGCAGCAGTTACTACTGCTTCTAATGTTGCAGCAGTTGCAATGGTGGCCACTTCTCCAAAGGCGGTGGCAGCGGTGACTACTGCTGTTGTGGTGGCTGCTGCTACAAGGACGGTGCAACAGCGCCACTTGCAGTGGCGGCAGCGAATGCAAGTGGTGATGTTGTTGCAACGAAGTTAGCGACTACAGCAGCTGCAGCCTGCATGGATTCACTCACCTGGCTCTTCCATGGAGCGTAGCCAACCTCCCATGGCTTTCGCGTCTCCCGGCTATGCTCCAACATTATCGTTCCCTCCAGGGAGCGGAATACGGAAGGACGGCAACACAATGTCACCCAAAATAGCGTCACCTACAGCGTCCACTTTGACATTGCCACAGCCGATGATGATTGGAACGGCCACGACACCGCCCCTTGCAGCTTCGTAACTACAAGGTTGATGCTGGGAAGTGTGCCGATGCCCAAAAACATGGACCAAGGGAGGGTCGTCCACATGGGATGGGTAAAGAAAATACGGTTCATTCTCATACTGCAGATTGCAAAGATAATTTAGCTCATGCAGAGTTGAGCGTGGGGCATGAGCAGGCGCAGAAACAATTTGGTCCACTTGGCAGTGGTTCATCGTGATGGGGACTCAGGCAGCAAGGCAGATGGGTACTTGTAAGGCATCTGTAGAGCTTCAGCGGCCTACCTTTTATATATTTCCATGACAATAGTACAAGGATGTATGCACTGTACGTCTCGTGACACACAAGGACATTGTGCAGCAATACCCTCCTGGTTCTAACGTCCTCTTTCACGAGGGACGGGCGGGCGGTGGGTTTGCTTACGCACGTGGCGTGCAGATGTTCTTGGCCAGCCATTGCGTGCAACCATGTGCCGCTTCCCTTAAGACTCCATCATCGCACACGGCACACATGCGATGATGTATCAGATGCATCGATCATGTTGGCGGAATCAAGCAGACGATTGGATGTCCTTGGATCTCCAATCATCCATCTATGCAAGCGACAAGCTTCGCCGCACAAAGCTTGCCGATTTTGACTTGCGTGTGTGCGAGACTGAACACGGCCCACAAAACCAGACACCGTCTCTCATTAACCTGCAATACACGTGCTACATTTGTGGTTTTTCATTTTCTTTTACGATTGAATTGTTTTCCCACCGGTATTGACGTATCAGAAACCAACGGAAGAATGTTTAGCTACATCTCTCAGTTTCACCCAACAATGTTCCATTCGTAATTTTGACAGCCATCCGATGATTGCTTCCAGCATGATTGTTTTTTGTGCTCACACGGACATCCGATGGGAGGGTGCTCCCAAGACAGGCCTCTCCGATCAACCAGGAAGTGCTATGGCATCATCCAGCTGTGACTTCCAACAAGAGGCAATCTGCATCAAAAGGGGGGCCGAACTAGGCAAATTACCCAAAAAATAGAGAGTTCGCAAGTTTGACTACCAACCAACAATGTTTGTGCCGCCTTCTGGCGTTACGCCAGTTGGTGATCTGCAAGGAATTGTGTAGTGGCATATTTTGTTCATCGTTCCATGGTGAAGAAAATAGAGGAAACATGGTGCCAGTACGGTTTCTCTTGCTTCGACAAGAATGTAAATAAAAACTAGTTTTATCAGTGACAAGGACTAGTGACTGGTACTTGCTCATGAGCAATGACTGTCTTCACTCGAATCATCCCGAGTTCTCTTTGAGGTGAGTTGGGAAAGTTTAAAACTTGAGTTAAAGATTGATGATGTCCGTGAGTTCACCTCAAATTTATAACACACCCAAAGGATTGTGAGTTCACCTCAAGTTTCCAATCTTCCTCAATCATATCCTACTCCACAACTTCTACAGGTTAACCATCTATGGCCTGCTATAAATTACTCCAGGTCACAAAGCTTTGTCCAAAAAACATCAACATATTAACAAGGTCCGTGATAGTTCTCTTGAAATTCTTCAAGAGTGGACCAGCCCATCCAAAACTTCTATAACGGGACACTCTCGTTTGAGGCGGTTGGCCAAAATGTCCATGGTCAATCGACTCAAAGACCTTGAATTCGGCAGGCTATGCGCCATGAATACAAGAAGAGGAATGTCTACTTGCAGAGTTTAAGGAATTGTGTACATCAGAAAGTTAACAACTCCCCCCTTTACGGTACAACGGTGTATTGCAAGCCATAGGCCAATGTTGCAAAAATAGCCTCGATCTGGTGATTCTAATATAAGAGGTTGTCATAGGGGTCCTGACTGTTTTGCAATGCATCATAACCCCGATGTCTTACAGAAGAATGAAATTTTATTTCCTCATCATTGTCATGGATACTCTTGATGGCACATTGTTTATCCTCATCTTTTTGTACAAGTGATGGTTGGGATAGGATTCTGCCAAGAAAATTCTCACTGAGATCCTGGTACAACCTGAGTCCATTACCGTGTTGCCTAGTGAATTTGATACCAAGTTTTTTTTCCCATTTGAACCTCGCCATAAGATATGCTTCAACAGACAGGGACTAAGATAATCTCAAGAGAAAAAATCCAAACTCATCATTTCACTCATAGGTTGTACTGTCGCGATCATTTTCTTGACAGTTTTATGAGACAAATGTTCACTATGTACTTGTGATTGATTTTTTTTTTGCATGATTTGCATAATTTTGTAATTCCCATATGTGAAGAATGATCTGGCGATTCAAATCCCTTAAGCATGTCAGTTGCATACGGTGCCCTGTCCATTTGGTCGAAGTGGACCACGTGGACTGGCCACGCATGTAGCTTGGCAGATTAAACATCCATACGCCCGGTTTGTTAGGCCAACTTTGACATGTTGTGAACGCAGTTCACCAATCTCATTAAATGAGCCTCCTTTGTCTCCGAATCAAACGTACAACCATCCAAGTTTCGACGAACTAGATAAAAAAAAAAAAAAAAA
>SZWC01006342.1:27788-60369 GCA_023375785.1 Penium margaritaceum | reverse complement strand
GAAGGAGGGAGAGAGTGGGGTGAGAGGGAAACCAGGTTACTTATGGAGAGAGGTGGTTGGGGGGAACAGTAGCCATGATGTAGAAAGTGTGAGTGTGTGAGCGGTAGGTGGAGAGTGGAGGTGATGGAGGGGTGTGTGGAGGGGGAGATGAGGTTGGGCTGGAGATTGGGAGGGTATGGAGTAAGTATGAGCGGGTTAAGGAAGAGTTTTTTTTTTTTTTTGTAGCCTCTTCCTCTAAGGCCTACTGGGGGAGGCCAAGGCGTCGTCGAAGCTCGCGCACTGTAACGTTCAGGGCATCACTGCGCAGTTGTCGTGCAAGGAGACCGTTGATGTGAGTGCGGTCGTGGACGTGGATGTAGCAGGAGAGGATTCCGACTCCGTAGGCGTTGCAGTCAGGGAGGATGCACAGGTATTCCTCAGAGAGCTGTCCGTTGCCGATGAAGGCAATGGCTGGGTCGCTGAACACCCTCTGGGGTACTGCGGTTGGGCTCAGCTTTTGATAAAGCTCGGCCTTGGCAGCGGCGCAGGTCTTGTCAAGGATTTTGTTGTCTCTGTGGCCACGAGGTGCAAAGGCGTCGTGTGCGTCGGCCTTGCTTGCTAGCTTTGACCGCTAGCTCGCTCGCTCACTTGCTTGCTTGCTCGCTTGCTTGCTTGCTTGCTGGCTTCCTTGTTTTCTTCCTCCCTCGCTCGCTTTGCTTGCCCTCTTCCTTGCTCGCTTTCTTTATTGCTTCCTTAATGGATTGAATGGATCATTGATTGCTTGGCTGCTTGTTTTCGGGCCTGCATGCTTGTTGCATTGCCTGTCGCTTGTTGCATCAACCGACAAGCTGTACCCACTTGTCAACCTTCCTGGTCAGCTTCCATCCACCTGTCTCGCTCAATTTTGCGCGTCCTCCCACCGCCTCAGATCCCCAGCCTGACTGCGAGCTCGTCCTTTCTGGGTTACATTGTAACCTATACAATCGGTTCGTGGCCAAAAGATGCTGCCAGAAAATCGTGATTGGTGGATCGGTCATTTTTGTGACATATCCACCAATCAGGGTGCAAGAATTTTTCGGACTGGATGCCCCCCCACGCCCGCGGACGCATGGACGAGGTCGGCCGAGATGGAAGGGATCACGGGTGTCGACCTAACTTTCCGGCAAACCCCGGATAGTAAGGAATGGCCAGTCCGACGTCAAGACATAAGGGTAAGGACTGTACGTTGGGTCGCTCCTCCTCGGCCTCGCCCTGTCCTGTTTCACGGAACTGGTCGTCATGGTAAGCTCTTCAGGCTCGTGAACCCGGCTTCAAGCAGGGCCAAAATGCAATTGAAAGAAAATAAATTCAACCACCGTCATAGAAGAAGGTAAATAAATTCAATTCTGCCTGTAATTGAGTCATCTTTTTTTTCATAAAATAATTAAATATTCAAAATTCATCCACATTTGTCAAATGTAGTTTTTTGTCAAGTTCATAATAAACGTGTGAAACTAGCATGTTCAAAATACAAGAACAGATTAATCTCATTTCAATAAATTCATCATCAGATAAAACCACATTCATAAAAAAACGAGAAGATATGGCTTTGGAGGTTCTTCTTCAATATGTTGGTGAAGTGTTATACATAATACTATATCGTCGAGGGCATTCGTTCAATCTTCAACTGTGTTCTTTTATAATTTACATCCACACAAGCTGTAATAAATCCAGCATAGCTTGAAGTAATTCAGGAAGAGTTCGCCTAAACCATACACGGTGTTTAAGAGCTCGCATGGGCGAACAAAAAAAATTAGTTTGAGCGAATGCGGATGATAGTTTGGCAGACCATTTACAACCAGTTTTGGCTTCCACGGACGAGGTAAATTCTCATAGCAAACCTTCCATTATGTGGTCCAGATTGCGGGCCATTGTTTAGCCCCTTAAGAGATACTAATATGAATGCTTTAACTCGGTTACTATGTAACCCTATGCACACGTTTCGTGCAACACCTGCCTCTTCTTTTTCTTTTTTGTCTTAGACAGCCTTAGAGGTGAGGGAACCTATGCTGCACCCTTGGAGTCTAGAAAAGACCCCTCTGGCGAAAGCTTTCAGTCGAAAGACAGTGCCTTATGTGACAAGTCACACCAGTTTAGGTACCCGCGTAGGATGCCTGCCCTCCGTGGATGATGTGGGAGTCTCACCCACTAACCCTCACCCCTAAGGGTACCTTCACCACGGGTCGTAACTCTATGGCTTGGGGGATCAAAGCTAGTTATTACACTAGGCTTTGAAGTACCCGTCCTCCGAGATGGTAGATTTGTTGAGCCATATATTTTTCAGCGATGGGTGCATAACGAGGTAATGGGGTTGTAATTTCTTGTCAATGTGACATGTATGTGACAGTCGGGTGAGTTGGTGTATCATGGTGTCTGTTGCTTTGTGGTCTCGTTTTGGGTGAAGTCGTAGGATTTGTAGATTTATTTGCTCTTCAAAGAGTTTAATGATTTTTCTTGCTAATATGGTTGCGGGGTTTGTAAGTGCTTTCTTAGTTTCGATAGAGATTTGGCATCTGTAAGTCCATATTTCACAGAAAGTTATTACCTGTAGTGTTTGCCACCACTGGAAGAGCGTATGTTAATCGTGGAAGATGAAGTTAGTGTGCAGGGGACTTCCGCAGATTAAATGAAAGCTTTGTTGTAGTTTGACCAATACATGCAAATTTTTTTGGCACTGTTTGAAGGCGTGTGAAATGGTTTCTTCAAGAGCGTTACACAGAGGGCACGGTACTTCAAAAGGTGGTGGGAAAAAACGAAGTCGAATACGTACTTGTATACTTCTCGGAAGGATTTTTGCGGTGGTGCCTTTTTGTTTCGGTGTTAGTGCTGTTGCATTAAGGATGGTTTTCAGTGTGGGTTTTGGGAAATCTGGGGCCTCTTCTTCATTCCACTTGTCTGGATAGATGACTGTTTTTATGCGTTTTGTGATTAGAGTGTTGTAGATCTCGTTCAGTTTTGGTCTCTTCATAGAGGAGAGTCTCCAAGATGGGATGGTCGTGTTGTAAAAGGTGTTGTCTTCCGTGTGTACTGAGGTCCAGATGCTCAAGTCATGGATGGGTGTGTCGGGGAGTGTGGTCGGTACAATCACTAAGGTTGGGCTGACTGCGTATGCTTTAGCGAGGTAACCGTCGATTTGGGGTTCCAGTTTGTAGATAAGTTTCGGTATTGCGTTGGTGCAGGATGTTATGCACCAGAACTTGTGTCTTTTCCGTTGGTCTTCTCTTTTGTGGAGCATGATTTCAAGCCATGTGGTCGGGGTTTGATTAAGAACCCTTTTGATGACATTCTATTCGCAAATGGTGCTGCCGCATTTGGCGATGGCTAATTTGCTGAAGTCCTCGTTGTTGTAGAGTTTGTGGAAGGGTGTTTTAGTTGTACATCTTTCTCGAGTAAGTAGTGCTCCCTTTTATCTAGCCCGAATGGTTTTCCGTTTGGTTTGAGAAGGAACCGGTTGAAGGCCACGTATTCCTCGAGCAGTTATTGTCTTAGGAGAGGCAAGGGGTGATGTCAGACTGTGTTTCTAGGAAATGTCTGAGAATGTCTGTCCATCTGGGGCATAAGTGATGTTTGAATTGTAGAATGTCAGGGTGCAACAGGAAGAAGTGTCCTTTCTTGAAAAAACACTGTGAATTGCTTGCAACCCATTTCCATATATGGTGGGTTGTTGATAGGTAATCGTACGCGTGTAGGGCACTTTGTGCTTGCACAACTACGGTGGGATATTGAACTCCCAGGCCACCATTGTCAGGGTGGTTGATTGCTACGTTTTTGTTAATGAAGCGTAGTTTTCCATCTTGTTTTGATGCAGAGAGGAAGTTTAAAATGATATTCCGAATTTGCACCAGTGTGGCAGGTGATGGGGGTGTGATACCCGAATGGTATAGAAATTTTGGAATAAGGTTGTACGGATGATAACCAGTTTTGTGGGAAGGCTGAAGTGGAAACTCCGCCAGCAAATATCAGCTTCTTTTATCTTTTGAGTAATGATGTTCCACATTGAGCCGCTGTGTATATCATGGTCTAGGTTGATGCTTAGATTCCGTTGTGGGTCAGTTGATTCCGTGTATACACTTGGGGATGGAGCAGATGTGTGTGGTCCAGCTGGGAAAAGTATTGTTAATTCGGCGTTTGCTTTCAGACCAATCAGGGTTTCGCTGATATCTAGGATTTGTTCTGCTCTTTCCAGATTATAATGGTCTTTGATCATGACAGTGGTATCACCTGCGTATGCGCCGAAGTCTGGGACGGTTCCATAGCCATGGAACCGCTTAACCAGCACTTTACAAAATGCATTGACAAACGAATTCCATACAGTGGCCGAAGTCTGGAATTCGTTTGTCAATGCATTTTGTAAAGTACTGGTTAAGCGGTTCCATGGCTATGGTAAAGAGTAGCGGGGTGATGGGGCATCCTTGACGGACACGTGTTTCTTTTGGAAAGTGGGGTGAAAGGTGCCCATTGAGAAGAAAGCTTGTTCTAGTATGATGTAGTGTGACTTGGATCCAGCGTGTGTATATTGCTGGAAAGCCCATGTTATTTCTGGTTGTGTATAGATGAGGTCTAAGGAGCGTGTCATAAGCCTTTTCAAAGTCGACGAGTAGGAAGGTGAGGTTGGATTTCGTTGCGTTGGACCAGTGTTGAAGATCCAAGATGGTAGATAGGATGTGTTGGATATTCCTTCCTTGGACCAAGCCAGTCAACTAGCCCTAGCTAATCGCCGGTCCTCACGGCTGCGAGCTCTTCCTGACAATCGTGTCGATGCATTCCCTCCCTTTGCTTCGTGTTCACCTGCCCCCTCGCCAGCTCATCCTGCTTGCTCTCTTCTCTCCCCCCTACTTGCTTGCTTGTCTGGTGCGCTGGTGCGCCTGTTTGCCTCGTCTATGGTGCCGCTGTTCGCGAGTGGCGAGAATCGGATTGGGACCCGAACGGTCTCAAAGAGTGACGTATATTCCATGCTGGGAGTCAGGAGGGGACCTGAAAAACCCATCAGCAAGGTATCGCAAATCTTCCCAAACCGCCAACACCGCCGACGAATAAAACTCCACCCGCCAATTCCAGTTGATTCCATGGAAAATTCAGCCCGCGTGACAAGGTGCCCAACATGTTGGAAACAACCTATCGGCGGAAAGGGCTCGGGCCAATCAATATTTCCAAATTTAAGAAAATTCCAATGTTAACTTTCAACAAATCTTTACTACATCTACTTTTTAGAGTTTAATAACATTCGGTCTTAAATTTCGGCAATCAAAACGTTATCGCAACCCAATGATTCAAAAGTTTTCCCTAGAACTTATACACTCGTTGAAATATTATGCATCCATAGGGAAACCACCACAATCCTACAATCACAATTGACATCATCGAGTTGATCCGCATCGGTCTGGTCCACGATGAATTCTGCAGTGTTGTCGCTTAGATGGATAATCAAAAGCTGGAAAATTGGGAGGGGGAAGCAGGAGCAGGACAGGACTTCCAAATTGCCCCCGCCATCTGGCAAATTCCTTAGCAGCCTTGAACTTGGCTGAAAATATTCAAAGCGCCCCCATTTCTAGGATTTGATTTACTCCATCCCAGTAATTTAAGCTCAATCATTACTAAGACGAACGTGGGTGGTTTACAGGGGTGGCGTCAAGAGTGTTAGACAATTAATGGAGGCTGGAAAAATGGATGATTTGTATTAATAGGTAGATGTACTTTGATGATAAGTGTCAGATAAGCCGAGCACATAAATACAATGACAATTACAGCGAACCATATGTTGGGTCTTCGATGCACGGGCCTAGCGATGGTTGCGAGGTCACGTCGCGAGTGGTTGCTTCTAGAAGCTCCACCAAAAATTTGACGAGCTTCAAGAATATCGAGGCGCAGACTTATAGAAGTCCACCGCTGTGAAGACGTTGACTGGACAGTATCAAAACATCGATAAGGTTCACGACATTTCTGTCGAACCTCCTAGAAGGTGGTCGAGGTTGTCAATACCTTCGTAAACAGAACTCTGGAGGTCGGGGCACGTAGCAAAGAATCCATTACCGAACAACATAAAAATCCTGAGGTTATCGCTGTCGTGGGCCATAAATACAAGAAGAGAAGTGCCAACTCATGAAGTGTTTTAGACTCATGTACGTCCGGGACGTGAAACTTCTCCCTTTATTAGTCACGATGTCCCGGCGCGTAAGAAAACTAGGCCGTTCATCAAATGATTGACATCTCGGAGGTAGTCATAAGGCTACTTGCTTCTGTGCACAGCGTCGCAATCATGCAACTCGACCAGAGCCTTGATCATTTTTACGCGGCGTCAGTTTTCAATGATGTCTTCAGTCACGTACTTCATATCCCGGTCCACTTGAATAGGGAGCGGAGTTGCGTCGTCTCTGTCGGTGAGGTTCTTGATGGGGTCACTTTTGTGCTTGAGCTTGCTCATGTGGAAGACAGAGTGGATCGCAATGCTAATCAGGCAGGCAAAATCGAGCGACGACAAGAGTTTACATCTGCTCGATCTCAAGCAGACCCAACCACCAGGGTTTGAGTTTTGCTGCGTCTCGCCCTCACAGTTCGATGTTCGTTGAGCTGAGTAGGATGCAATCGCCATTGCTGAACACGTCATGGATGTGATGGTGATCTTCTACTCGCTTCATCCCTGCTTATGTCTTCGCAATGGTCTGCTACATTTATTCCCAAACGCTGGAGAAATCCCGCGGTGGATGTCGACCGTGGGAATGTTACTTTGGCTTTGAAATCCTACAAGAATGGCGGGAAGTTTTCTATATGCCACTTCATCCGGAATTTTACTCGTTGCATTGGAAGTGGCATGGCATGAGAGTTCGACGGTCGGCAGTTTTGCTTCCCAACCAGTATCATGCGGCCAAATCATGTACGGAGAAGTTGTTTGAGCGTCTGATTGGTCTGCTCGGTCCGCCTGTCAGATTGAATACGGGACATCATTGATAGCTGGATCTGACTGCCGTAACGTGTCATCAAGTCACACTAGAAACGGCTAGTGAAGCGACCGTCCCTATCGCTGCTGATGGTACATAGCACACCGTGCATCCCTACAAACTGAATTTACAAACAATCGTGATGTTCCCTTGGCGCCGACTGTGGCCATCTTCGGGATGAAGTGTGGCAACCTTTATAATCTATCCACCACCACCACAAGAATGGCGTCAAAGCCCTTGGGAACGGCGGACAACCCTGTCACGAATTCCATGCTCATGTCAACACACGGCTCAGTTGGGACAGGGAGAGAGGGGTGTATTCCTGGTGGTTTGGTGCAACAAGGTTTTGGTATTTACCAAGTGTCGTACGAGTTGCTGAAGGTTGCCACGTTGGCCTGCATTTTATCCCACTAGTAATACTTCCCTAGTGAAGCAGGAGAATCGGTTCGGCCCTCCATCTTCGCAAGGGGTGGTTGGACACCATCCCTAGCAATAACGAGGGCTAGCCGACGGCCAACCCTTCGCTGGCCGCTAGCCAGCTGACTGTTGGCCGGCTAGACATCTCGCGGCCGGCCAAGTGACCGGCCGGCCGTTGGTCGGCCACCTGTTGGCCGCCGATGGAGGTAATCGCTCAATTGGTGGCCAGGTGCGTGAGGCCTTGAGTGTCGATGCTTGTAGCCTTGTGCCCTCGCCCTCACTCGTCCTCCTCGCTTGCAAGAGCACGCAAGGACGATGGATAGAGTGAGAGCAAGAGCAAGCTGGGCGCGAGAGAAGTCGGAGAAAAATCGCCAATCATGCCTCGCATGCGATGATTTTGCGCTGAAATATCACAAAAGAGACTCGAGTTCATTTAGAAATGACTCCGAGTTTCTAAACCCAGAAAACTCGCACAAACTCACGATTTTGAGGTAATACATCCCTCGTTTGGGACCCTCAATGAGAGGGCAAGGTAAGAATGGAAACGGGACTCTGGCAACTCAAACATTCGAGTCATTGTACACACGTTGTTGACGATTGGCCCTAAGATTGACGAGGAGAAGAAAATCCCTCCAACAAGCTGTGGACGTCATTTTGCAAACTCCGATGATGACTTGCATGCAACAGCTAGAGACTCGACTCGTTACAATGGTACCAGAACAAGACGACTCCTACGATTAAGTGTGCGACAAATTCGACAATTGCGTTACATATAAAGTGATACAAGCTATAGTAGTAGCAAAAACGCAAAAGAAGGTTATTTCCTCAAAACGTAATTGTTTTAGGCACCATATATTGTGTTGGAAGATATCCAGGAGCTCCTTTTTATGCTTCCACCTTCTTTTAGCTCCTCTCCTTCACTAAAAGCTATGTGTAACTTTGGTGGGCGGAGCGGGGAGTCCCCATCCCTAAGTCACCATTTTCTCTCCTTGCAAGATTTCTTCCTTCCTCCTTCAACAAAAACTGGAGCAGGACTCTTCTCCAAGACCACCAAATCTCACAGTTAGGAGCACACCAAGAAGAGGAAAGAAAAACCTCGGGAATTTTTTGACACCTCCCCATCGTTGTAGGCACAAAGGAAGACGCCTTCAAGGAGGCACAAGGCACGTCAAGTAAAGTCGAAAGGCAGCCAAGGAGGAAGTGAAGACAACGAGAATGCGGGAGGGGTATGGAAAGAGTGTGAGATGTTGGGAACTCTCGACTAGTGTTCCCCTCCTCTCCTTCTCACACTTCGAGCGGGGCTCAATTACCTTGCTCCTCTTTTACTTTTTTCTTAGTTTCCTTTTTCCTATATTTTCTATGATGTGTAGTACCGTGAGTCATGACTTAGGAACCTAGCTTGAATCCATGTGATTGTGCCGATCGTGGTAGCCTAAGGAATTAGAAACTCTTACTCTGTGGTTGTGCCATCCACAGCGGCCTAAAAAACAAAACCAATTTTACAACTACCTCACCGATCGTGAGAGCAAGGACAATTCTGAAAGTGTTACCTCTTCAAAGTTGTGGGATGATCATCACAAAGGTCTTCACATGCTAGTTTCACATACGATGGAATGGCAAGTGCCAAATCATCAAAGTCCAACAAGGACAAGGTGGTGATGGTCTCACCACACACCACCGGTAGACTCCAGATCTTAGGGGTCACCGTCGCGAGCACGATTACCAAAGTAACGGCAACCGTACTGTCGAAGGTAAACCATGTTGAATTAAGCAATACCAAGAAGCGTGTAGAAGCCAAAAACGTGCTCAATGATCACGTCAATGTGCACGCGGACGAATCCCACGCGATGGAGGACACGCTCGAGGAGGACCACCCGAGCATGGACCCCGATGAAGTGCAAGATGTTGATGACAGTGAAGGTGATGAGGATTGTGATCATCGCCATTGATGTGTGGTGAATTCAAGCCGATCGCTCAAGAGAAGGTGACCGTCAGATTGCATGAAGATGTCGGCAGTAGCGAGGCTCTCGATAGCAGCAAAGGCGCCAAAAGCAGTCACATGGGAAGTTCTCACGAGCACGAGTCAGACGATGCTACTACAAAGGCAATTCGTGCCGACCATCGGAGGCTTACTGAGTTGGCTACCAAGGCAACACATTGACTCTGTATCATCACGGACGGTGGCAGTGCAACACCATCCGGGGAAGTGGGGACGGACCCCCCTTCCTACGATGTGACTCCGATAGGACAAAACCAGACCCACTCGAGCATCATTGCTGAGGACAGCTTTCTCCAGAAGGTGGAAATTCTTGGACGCACGTACTTGAACCGTACCCTCCTGTAAATGGTAAAGGTACACATAAGTTGGGATTCCTTGAGGCTATAATCGACAATCTCACAACATAAGAGTTCAAGTTTGCATTTGCCAACCTGCTGGCTCACATCGGACAGAGCATCAAGGATCTCGACCATGATCGCCAGCTGCACCGTCTGGCTTGTCATGAGCCAATCCACCAATGCAACGACCTTGACAAGGAGTTATAGAGCATGATCCAGGTGCGAATGCAACAATGATTACAACGTACCGAAGGTGCTGATGCCACCACTAGTGGCAGCGAGGACTTGCCTACCTCGACAACACTGGTGCCGGTCATGAACATGTCCTTCCTACAAAGTTTGGAGATCTTCTAGAAGGGTGTGAAGCTGGCCGAATAGCTGAATTCCATGGAGCACTTCCTACGTGTCCGCAAAGCTCCACTCAGACAGTGAGATGACCTTGCCACAATACGACTTGAGAAAAACCACTTTCAGTATGTGGTCAAGGAGTGGGGTGCACAGCAGCCACGCCTAGAGTGGAAGCACATGCCGTAGGAGGCTTTCTAAGCTATAATGTGCAAATATTGCACCCAACACGAGGAGGAGCAACAAGCCTTCTATAAGACCAAGGACTTCATGCAACTTGGTGGCTCACTCGAGGCCAAATTGAACGAGTTCACTACACTCGCAGAGGAAGCCAAAAGCTTCTCCAAGGATGATGGGACCCAGACCTTTAAGTACCCAAGGTTTTTATAGGCATTGGAGTACTTGTGTGATGGTCTTGAAAGTGAGAGAATGAAGGACGAAACCACCACGACGACAACTGGCCAAGCTTGGACACGCTGGACAACGTTACGTGACTACATGAGTGAAATGTATGTGGTGAACCCGAAGCACTAGTTGGATGCATGTTTGAAGGCGCGTGCATGCTAAGACTGCAACATGTACATGGAAGCGATAGGGACTGGAGGGACAACAAGGCAGCAGGGCGGGGTCAAGGAAAAGCAGTCTCCAAACCCTATACTCAAGAAGACTCGTGGGCATAATTACAGGAGCCACATAGGACGACGTGGAGGATGTGATGAAACCCTGACCGAGTATCTTGGCCACTTGCCTCGTGTGTTCGGTCAGCTCATAGTCGTACATCCGATGGGCTCCTGTTGTCGTTGGTCTGATGTCCAGCTTTAGGTCAATCTAGTGATTGATGTTTTATTGTAGAGGTAGCTCCTGGGGCAGTTTGTCCCTACAAATTCCTCAAAAAGTGATGCAAATTCCTCCGAGATGTCTACAAACTTGTCAAGTGTCAAGGTTGATGTGGTTGTTTACTAGTGCTATGATTTCTTCCGCTTTCCCTATCTCCATGTGGACTAGCTATGCTTCAGATCAGCATCATTGACATCTCTTGGCCATGTCCAAAGATACTGGCTGGCATTTTACAATTGACGCAACTTCCTCTGCTGCTTCTACAACCATTGCTGTGTTGTGGGTTGTTTGATCAAAGATAGGTGTCTTTTTCTGACGTTTTTACTGATGTAGATGGATTCTCTGGTCTAGTACACCTACAAATTATGCCGGTGTAAGAAATCTCTCCCCATGACGACTGTGTGGTCACTCACTGGGCAGATTCTCCAAATTTCTACGCCGTGTAGATTTGTGATTTGTAGTCAGAGAGGTTGATAAAGTCGATACATCTACAGTTTTTTATCGACAGATTTTCCTTCAAACGCTCATGGTTCATTTTACAAACCCAGATTCTGAACCATATTGTTGCTTACATAATTGTAAGAAGCTGCTCTAGTAACCCCGGTACCGTTCTGTGACTTTTACAATCCCTCTATTGTACTCATAGTAGTATTGTTGTTTGGTCTTCCTCGTACCCCTCGTCGAACTTTGCCATCTCATGAACCCTTGCTTGTGACAATGTGAGACACTCATATGGGCGATCAGTCGGTGCAAGCTTTTCCGACCGATCAAGAGCTTCATTGTCTACTATTGTCCTTTGCCATTCCCCGACTCCTCATTCTTTCTCTACGGCTTCACCGTATTTTTATCCTACTATTGCCGATTCCGACAGTTGAGCGAGATGTGTCTGGGCTTCCCACAAGTCCAACATAGTCATTGATCACTTAGAATTGGCGGTGTCAATCTCCACTAGGGACAAGGTTTCTGTCAGATGTTACTTCCCTCTACCACGATAAGAACGATGGCCTCATGATCTCTAGGGATTGGATTCCTATGTACGAGCTTTATCGTGGACACTATTGATGCAATTGGCTGCTAGGATCATACATGAAATGTTGTCTTGGATGTTAAACATGGCAATTGATCACCAAATATCCCATTTGAGGCCGTTGTATTAGAAACAGAGTTTGTTGGGTGCAAGGTCGCTGCCAGTTATCATTTTGCAACACCACCGTGTGTACTTTGCCATGCTTGACTACTGGCGTAGGTATTGAAGCCTTTACCGTGCTTCAGACTTCTTGTTCTTTTTTCCAAAGCGGTCAAGAGTGGTGTGCACAATGTCATTCAAGCTCTCCGGTGGCGCCAGAGATTTGTGCCACATTAGATTCATTTGCTCAAAATTTAGAATGCATGCGGTTGACGATGTGAGAGCAATTGCATGAGCCGTTGATCCACCTCCACCGGTCTTGTGATCTCGTTTGATGGTCGTTAGATCTGACCACCAACTCAAAGCCGTACCACACAAAAGTGAGGCCATGAGATCAATTTCCTTTTCATATTTATTGACCCGAGCAATGCTAAAATACAACTCCAAACTTGTCAGCCATGTTGTGAACGCCGGTCCTTTCAAGATCGTATGATCAAATAGCTCAAGGAGTCCCAGTCGAATATGCGATTCACTTGACAGTTGAATATTTAGCTTAGTGAGTACTACTTTACATGCACGGGAAACCTAATGCTCCTCCATCACCATGTTGAGTTGTTGAAGTAGATGGGTATTGAGGCTCTCAGATCCTGGCAACTTCTGGTACAAATCTTCGTTGTTGTGAGTTGGTGCCTCCCATCGCACCGTATGTCATCCCGGCGGGTAACAGCATGAAGTGTCAAGCCTGAGGGTTCCATCATCGGGTTAGCCTTCAAGATCATCGATACCATGTCATTCACTGCAAAATTCATCACTGTCCTCTGATTTTCCTGAAGAGCATCGTTGTTTGCATGCTACTGATCCTCGATCACTATAGGTTTTGCCGGATACTACTACTTGTAGTTGGATACGCCCACTCCATTCACCGTTTTCATCGCGAGGTCTATAAAATTTTGAACAGTGGAGATGCATTGAAGACTCGTGCAAGGTTGTCACCTGGCAGTGAATGTATTGGCTGTCCCTCCAGCTCTGTTGCGCTCTGATACCAACCTGGAATGTGGGTGGTTCACATGGATGAGGTGTGGAGCAGAAGATGATTAAAGGAGGTAAGACAAATGGATGATTTATATTTAGTGGTAGGTGTGCGTCAATGATTTTTTTTTGATAATTCAAGCATGCATATTCAATGAGGCATATTTTGGGTCTTCTCCGTGCGGGCCGAGCACCGCGTGTGAGGTTGCGTTGAGAAGTTGGGGGAATTTTACAATATTGAGGTTTTTTAGAATTCTAGTCCCTTCCATAAGTTGTCCAAATAGTATCAAGACATGAACACGGTTTACGGCATTTTTGTCGACCCTTGTATAAAGTGGTCGAGGTTGTTAGAACCTTCAGAAACGGAACATTGGAGGTCGTGGTAGGTCGCCAATATGTCATCGGCCAAACAACTTAAAAACCCTGAGGTTGACGTGGAGTGGGCCATAAATGTAGCAACAAAGTTGTTCACTCGTAAAGTTTTTGGGGACTCCTGTACATCTGGGATGTAACGTATATCATCTTCCACATTTTTAATATATTCTTGATCCAATCCCATTTTCCAATTCTGAAATTTTATCATGGTTTATAACTTTGAAATACTCCCCCGCTGTTTATCACCCTCCACAATGGAGTACGTATAGGTTTAAACACATAAATGTATCCTCCCAGGCCCCGTAAAATCGTGACCTTGAAGGAGGCCATGCGCAAGTCGTTGATCGGCCGCTGGCCGATCGACAACCAACATCTAGAGTCGCGAATGAGGGTCCTCATCCTGTTACGCCAAGCAGAACCTGGGTGCTTCGCAACAATGAGTTACAGAGCAGAAGCAAATTTGAGGAATTAGGACACTTGGTCACTATGTATTCATCAATAAGTGTACTTCAATAACAAGTGTCGGACATGTCAAGAACATACATAGAGTATGGAGAAACGTATGAAGGAATATCGTGCCTCTTACATTCGACTAGTTTTTAATTACAATCGAACTGACATTATTTTTTACTATGATTGCCAACCTTCTATTTATGGGTCTATTCTTCTAAAGCTCCTGGATTTTCTTACTGTCTGGTTTTGGTCAAAGTGACTGTTCAAATCCTTGGAAAGTCTTTAGAACTTCATTTGTGTAGAGATTTGTGGAACACGTCACATAAAAAGGGAGAAGCTCTCTGTGTCTCTGGTTGAGTACTTGAAGGGTAAATCATGAATGATCACAAATTAGGTTGACTTTTTCAACAATGCCCGTTTGTCACATGGGTGCCACCGTGTCCCGTTGTCATAGAAAAAACCTACCCTTTCTAAGACACACCGTAATTTTGTGAATACATTAATGATCATGTAACAACCGTATCCGCTACGAATCATACTTTATTTTGTGCTCCCTTTCTCTGATAATAGCCTTTTTTTATGTTTTTATCCTTTGATGGAATAACTACAATACCATATTTTTTCCATGTTTGCATTTGTGAAAACTGCAATTTGCTGCCTGACTAGTTGAAAAGAATTTTGGACCATCTTTGTTTAATTGGTGCTTTGTCGAAAGATGCATGCTTTTATATGGTGTTTGGTATGTCAAATAAAGGAAGTTCAGGTCGAGCAATTTCGGGGAACAGCACTCGTCAATCGACCTTGCACGTCGACCAGACATGATGCAAGCTTGCATCATCGTGGCCAATAGAGCTCGCTAAAGTTCCATCGCCCACCTGATTGGGATGTCCAAAGTCAAAGTCAAAGGTGTCCCTCTACATCTGTCTTTTGTTTTTGTGAATGGTGTGTAGGACAGACCTATCGTGAATGATACGAGTGTTTCAATCAAACCCAAATTTATTTGTCTAGGCACCAAATGGTTAAAAGTTTTGAGTTACCTTAGAAGAATGTACAAAAAATGATGGTATAATGTAGGACTAAAAAATATCTCACACACTTTGTAAACATCAGCGTTTTAGGATGCATCTCTGTATAAAGAGATGCCTCACATTATCTCATTCGTATTTTAGGTGTTTTCTCATTGTTGAAGTCAGAATGCGACCTTAAGACCCCTTTGTCTTTTGTAAATAACACATAGATACCAAAATTGACTGTGCCAGATGGCATGGTCAAATTATGGCTAGCAAGATTGAACAAGTTCACCAAACACGTCAAAGAATTCTCTCTTTATATTCCCCCTCCTTTAGGACCAGGTCGTTTTGATCCATGGTCTTTCTTGGAGGAATGGACTTGCACATCACAAAAAAATCGAAAGTGAGGAGGAAGTGGCTCATTTTTATGGTCATCATATGTGTTGAAAAATGCCTTTGTTACTTGAGATCTTGTGGCACTTCGTAGTAAATTTGACTAAGAATGACGGCTCGTCCTCCCCCTTTGGTAAGGGGTGTCCTCGCAACATGTTTCCAGGCGTCCCCGTTACACACTATGCTGTGGCCAGCATATTGTGCTAGTCCTCGTAAAGGGGTTTGTACCAGGGTGGTACTACGAAGGGCACATTGTCATGAGCAAGAAGCCAGTTCCTCTCAACACTCTGTTATATCAGCTTTTGGCATCCAAGGTTATGGCTACCATGAGTTGTGTTGAGGTCCACAACCGACCCAATGCACAAGGTAGTCCTTGACCACTCGTGTGTGGAGTGCAGACTCTTGGTGCTGGAGGATACAATGCACCTCATATTGGCCTTCAACAACAAAAACTGTTAGTGGGGGTGGTGGAACTGAAGAATCTGTTGGATATGGTATAAGAAGGCTCACGTGGAAGATGTTATGGATGCGCATTGCATGGGGGAGCACCAAACAATAAGCCACTGGTCCTGTTTCATGCACGATCATGAAGGATCCTAACCACTTTGGCAGCACCTTTTATACACCAGGCGTCTTGAGCCGCAAGTTCTTTGTTCTTCCGAAGATCTTGACCTAACGTCTGGACCTGTCATCATAGACCGTTTGACGTTGTCGAGCTGCCTCGTGTGCCTTTGCATCATGCCACAATGCGTCCATTTTCTTGACAAAGGACTAGACAAAGGGAGCTTGATCAGCGTCACCCCGTGCTTCATCATTGAAGCGGATACCACTGGATGCTGCCATGGTTGAGAAGGAACGGGGTACAATCAGTAGACTCGCTCGTGGCATTCTTGACGGAAAATTCCGCCGGTGTGAGAACATCATCTCAGTCTTCCATTGAAGGTTTGATGTACATATGGAACATCTTTTATAATGTGGGGTTAATGTGTTCAGTCTGTCCATATTCCTATGGGTGGAATGCCGTTGACATCGTCACTTGTGTTCCGTATCACTCACCGAGTGCTTGCCAAAAATGACTTGCAAAACAAGGATCACAATCAGAGATGATGGCAAGTGGGAGGCCATGGGACTTCACAACACCATTATATAAAAGACGTGATGTTTCCTCTGTGGTAATCCATGATTTTGTGGACATGAAATACACAAGAAACGTTACACAATTGATCACCACAAACATTGCATCATGGTCCTTCTTTTCCTGTGGGAGGTCGGGGATTAAATCCATGGCCACACATTCTCATGGAGTGCTGGTAAGCTCTGATGGTCAGAGAAGCCCTCTTGGAGCATTGTTTCTTGCTTTGTTCCAAAGGCATAGGTCACACACCGTACAATATGTGTGTATCACATTGCTCCAACTTGGCCACCAGTAATGCTCTGACAAACCCATATACCCGGCTGCTGGGTAGTTCTGAAATTCAAACACTATTTGCCCGCAAAGCTTCTTTGTATGTAGGACCACCAACCATTTGCCATGCCAATGAACTTCCTCCACCTTCATCAAACTGTGTTGCATGATGTTCTGAGAGTATTGGAACCATGGGTTGATCGTGTAACCCATGTAAATCTGATCCTTGAAGGGATTCACCTGAATGAGTGGTCTTGGTAGTGCGTTTGCAGTCTAAATTACTACAATTGCTACAATGGCAAAGGTATTGTCTGAGGTTTTCTATTAATCCTCCCTGTATACATTATTCTCACCAGTGTGGAGACGAGTGCACAGGGCATGCTGACAAAGAGAGCGGAGGCAACGCACAGTGAGTCGCTGCGCCACACTGGACCAACGTAGACCCATCAGGCATTACTCGTGTGCTTGCCTCCCTCTCACGGCACTGCCCCTTCAGTGTTTGGATTTGTTCCTGAATCGGCTCCATGAAACCTATGGATGTCCTCAGACTTGCATTGTGGTACACTCCCCGAGAACCTACATTAGTCCTAGCATAGTAAATGAATTTGCTTGGGTTTCGGGGAACTCATGTGGGTGGGGGGTAGTTTGGTGACACTCAAGGGCTTTGCCCTCGCTCGAGCATGTTGCGCCAGCAAGCCCTGCTCGCTGGCCGACGAGTGAGTCTCGCTCATCGAGGCTCACCAGCTTGAACTCCTAGCTGTTCGAGCTTGACACTTAGTGCAAGGAAGTGAATCCATGGCTGACACAAAACAGACCTAAGCTGCCCCCACACTTAACCGTTTTCAGCAAAACTGGTTGCATTGGATTCGTAGCGAATTCCTCATGGTATCAGAGCCTCTTCCCAGGCATGGTAGTAACAAATAGAGGGGGGATCGAGGGAAAAAAGGAGGCGGCCGGGCCAATCTGCGGATCTAGATCTGCGCAGCCGCGACAAAACCAGGCCGCGCATGCCGCGAAGGGTAGTCAAAGACCCTCCCCTAGGCCGCGTGCTGACAGCAGAGGCGGCAGAAGGCAGGGGGAATCTCGCAAAGGCGAGCAAGGAGGAGGGAGGGAGCGCCCAAGTGCAAATCTGCCACCTACAGGCGGATGCGGGGTCCCTTGACCCACAGAGTGGCCAGTGCAGGTTGCAGGTGGCCTGAGAGGGTTTCCTAGACCAAGAACAGGCGAGACCCATGAGCGTAAGGCTCGCAACTGAAAACGGGGCCCAAAGTGGGCCCGGCGAACTGCTGCCAAAATTTCGTTGGTTGGCAACGAGAACGGTAAGGGCCCACGGCACCATCCTAGGACGTGTAGGCATCCCAGGAACCATGAGCCAAGCAGGTTCAGGGTCTGGAGGGCAAGGAGAAGGAAGGGGGAGCGGCGGTGCTTCTGCTGGAGTCGGCACAGGTACCGGCGTCGGCGCTAGTGGAGGAGCCGGTGCCGTAACAGTAACATGGGAGGATCTTAGTAGGGTGATGACGCAAAAGGACCTTACGCCGACCGCCTTGGGCTCGCGTGACTTCCTCGCGTGGAAAGACGTATTCCTTGCGTGGGCGGCAGAGCACGGGCTAGAGGAGCTTTATCTCGCTCCCTCGAGCGATGCAATTGAGGACCGCGTCTTACTACGGGCTTTTAATACCCTATTCCGGTGCTACCCAACGACCAGTCTTACGCCATCCATCACTTTCGCTTTGGCGGCAAAGGGGAGGACCCAGCAGACCCTCGCAACGGGTCTCCACGTCCCCATGAGGCATGGCAGTACCTGGTTATGCACCGTGAGGAACAAGGCATGGCGCTTGTGATCGCCTTGCGCGACCGTCGCCGCATTCTTGGGCTCGGAGCTTCCTGCTCCGTGCTCGAGTGGCTGGACCCCGTTCTACTGCACCTTGGCGAACCTTATAGGGATTTCCGGTGAGGACTCTTGTGGAGGTGTTTGAGGAGTTGCGTCATTACGAAGACATCCTCCGTGGCAAGGCTCGAGAGGCCACCATCCCATCGCCCAGCACCTTCATGCATCAGTCTTCGCCGGGCACTTCTACGAACTTCGTTCAGGGAGGAGGTAGAGGCAAAGGAGGTTGGGGACAGGGAGGTACAGGCGCCCAACCTGGAAGGGGACAAGGACGTGGTCGGGGTGGCGGTGGACAATGCACCTGTAACTACTGCGGCAAACCCGGTCACTTCTGGCGTGCGTGCCCAGATCTCCAGCGCATCATGACGCCATCACAGTAGTAGCAGACGTAGCAGCGGTTCGCAGCTCCACTACCTCGTCCACAGTTTGGAAAGCAGCTGCAGCCACCAGCGTGGTCCACACAGTTGACCACTGGACCTCAGGCACTGATGCCCTTCGGCAGATTCACGTACACGCCATCTCTGGTGCAACCACTGGCCGGTCAGCCACCCCATCAGGGGCCACTTCCCTTCTACCAGGGTCCCTACTTCGTGCCACCAAACTCGGCCATCCCAGTTCTTGCACCCGAGTGGGAACAGCGCATCTACACTGATATGGCTGCGTCAAAGCAGCCCACGGTCGGAGCTTCTGCTGCTGGGTGGACAGCGCCCATGGAGCTTCTGCCTCCAGAGCCAACGGCAATGCCATAGTCGCCAGGGTCAGTGATTGGCGCACACTCATGTTACCTCATCACAATCACTCCCCATGCATGAATGGTTGTTTGACATTGCTGTATCGCATCACATGTCACCACATCGCCAGCTGTTTGTGTCGTTGTATGCTGTACATGATGTGGAGGGTGTGAAAACCACGTCTGGGGAAGTGTTGGAGGTGGAGGGCATGGGAACCGTAGCCTTGCAAGCACCTGGGGGCGTTCTATGGCTGACTGGTGTGTTGTACGTGCCTAAGTTTAAAGTGAACCTTTTGTGTGGTGGGTAGCTACACCGCCAAGCGAACATGTCCACTCTAACACAGAAGAAACGGTGCATGTATTTTTATGCTACTGGTGTCCTGTTGGCTGATGGACTGCTGCATGTGGAAATGCTCTGCCATCTTACACTGTTTCCACCGATCCAAACAAACTCACACAGACCACAGACACATGTCATCACAGCAACTGACAACAAGCATGAAGACTTCCTGCTGAAGTCGAAAGCGGATGCCCAACGAGCCATAGCTGAGTGGATACCCCTTGCTGAGCGTCAGACTGGCTGTAAACTGCTGAAACTACGCACGGACAGAGGAGGAGAGTTCATAGGTACTTTAACAGCAGAACTGAAAGCCAAAGGTATAGAGCATTAGAATACTGTCCCATACACACCACAACAAAATGGTGTGGCAGAAAGGTGGCACATGATTCTTGGTGATGCGTTGCGCACCCTGCTGAATGAGTCCGGCTTATCCTTTGGTTTCTGGGGAGAAGCAGTCAAATACGTCACCTGGGTATGGAATAGGGTACCACAGGGGTCCTTGCCCAAGTCAGTCACACCATGGGAGCGGTGCTTTACGGAAAAGGCTGACTTAAGGCCAGCGAGGGTGTGGGGCACTATGGCATGCGTGTGGCTTGCATAGCCCCAAAGAGATAATAATCCCAGTCCACGAGGTCGTTGGTGCGTCTTTGTAGATGTCTCACATGTCTCCAAAGCATGGCGTTTCTGGGACCCGATGCATCATCACTTCCTAGAAAGCAGGGATGCTTCCTTCTTGGAACACATGTCATACAAACAATTTCACACCTTGCGCCATGTCCCGTACATCACCATTCTAGAGCAGTACACAGACTATGTGATTGTGCCTGTATTCGTACCTCACACACCTGCTGTGCACACAAAACAATCACCGCGGCAACACGAGGACATAGGTGGAACATCATGGGTACCCACAGATCTTTTGACACCCACGGATCTTCGCAACATAGAATCCAGTGGTCCACATACATCGCTCGGGCTTCAGACCCAAGTGTCTCATAACAGCACGGAGAGTACAAAAACACCATCACCACAGCCGGTGCGTCGTTCCTCGCGCAATGTAGCGCGTGTGAACTATCGATAGTTTTACCACACAGCCGGACCTGCGAACGTGGATCACACCATTGTGGAACCCCAAACCCTTGCTGAGGCCAGGGGGCGTGCGGATGCGTCTGAGTGGGAGAAGGCTATGGTAGCTGAGCTGAATGCCCTTTTAGAGCATGGGGTGTATGAGCTTATTCCGCTGCCACCCGGTCAGAAAGCCATCGAATTCAAATGGGTATACAAGCTCAAAAGGAACTTGGCTGGACTCATAAAAAAATACCAAGCAAGGCTAGTTGCAAAGGGGTTTCACCAAGTACCCGGTCAAGACTTCACAGACACAAATGCCCCAGTTGGAAAGTACGGAACAAGTCGAGCAGTGTTGGGTGTAGCGGCACATGAGGACTGGGAGATACATCAAATGGATGTAAATAATGCCTTCCTCAATGGTCCACTCAAAGAAGCGTTGCATGTCAAGCAGCCACAGAGGTTTGATGATGGTACAGATCGCGTGTGGCTCCTCCTGAAGGCCCTATATGGGCTCAAGGAGGCCCCACGCTGCTGGAACAAGGAGATTCGATGCACTCTTGGCTCGGGAGGGTTCATCCAAAGTGTGAGTGATCCCTCTCTCTTCTTGCACTGGGATCATGGCCTCCATGTCGTCCTGCTTGTCTATGTGGATGATTTGCTTATCTTGTCACCCTCTCTTTCCCTCATCACAGAAACAACGAAACTGCTCACTACGCACTTCAGCATGACCGACCTAGGTGACGCTACAAACTTCTTGGGCATGGCCATTACCAGGGACAGGGCTGCCCGCACGCTCAGCTTGCATCAAGGACGGTTCATTGCACATATCACGACATGTTTTCAACACTTGGTACAACATCTTCCACGACAGCAAACACCGATGAGCCCTGATGTATACGCCCAACTCCTGGATACAAACACCACTGACTACGGACCCGACAGTGACCCCACACTCTACAGGAAAATTACTGGCAGTTTTTCCTACCTTGCGTCCACCACATGCCCAGACATCTCCTGCACAGTCAACGTGATGGCACAGTTCAGTCAACAACCATGAAGCACACACCTTGAAGCATTGCTGAAGTTGCTGCGCTACGTGATGGACACAGATGAACTTAGTTTGGTCTTTGCCCCCTCTGTGAGTTCTGTGTTGGATGGGTATTGTGACAGTGATTATGCACATGATCGTGGATACATAGTCGCGGTGGTTATGTGTTTTGAGTCTGGGGAACAGCAGTGTCATGGAAGAGTGAAAAGCAGTCATGTGTGGCATGGAGTGTAGCGGAAGCTGAGTACATGGCGTTGGGTAAAGCAGCTTGTGAATGCATTTGGTTGGCACACCTGGTTGAGGAATTGGGACTGCACACTCATGCTGTAGCACTTCACAACGATAGTTCTGCCGCGCGCCGCATCGCAGCAAATGATGGTGTGCTGCATCCGCGCACAAAGCATATCAGTGTAGAGCACCACTTTGTTCGAGAGGCCGTCGAGGCAGGGGCCGTCCAAGTGTACCCTATCAGCGGCGATGCTCAGCTGGCTGACATCCTTACTAAGGCACTCCCATCTACCGCACTTTGCCATCAGCTTGTGCACCTTGGTTGCATCCCCACGTACTCACGTCCAAGGGGGCGTGTTAATCCTCTCTGTATATATTCTTCTCTCTGGTGTGGACATGAGTGCGCAGGGCATGCTGACCAAGAGAGCGGACGCAACGCGCAGTGAGTCGTTGCGCTCTGGACCGACGTAGTCCCATTAGGCGTCACTCATGTGCTTTCCTCCCTCTCACGGCATTGCCCCTTCAGTGTTTGGATTGGTTCCTTAATCGGCTCCATGAATCCTATGGATGTCCTCAGACTTGCATTGTGGTGCTCTCCCCGAGAACCTAGATTAGTCCTAGCATAGTAGATGACTTTGCTTGGGTTTCGGGGAACTCATGTGGGTGGGGGGTAGTTTGGTGACACTCATTGGCTTTGCCCTCGCTCGAGCATGTTGCACCAGCGAGCCCTGCTTGCTGGCCGAAGGGTGAGTCTCGCTCATCGAGGCTCACCTGCTCGAACTCCTAGCTGTTCGAGCTTGACACTTAGTGCAACGGAAGTGAATCCATGGCTGACACAAAACATACCTAAGCTCCCCCCAAACTTAACCGTTTTGAGCAAAACTGGTTGCATTAGATTCGTAACGACTTCCTCATTTTCTGGTAACCCACCATGGTCACCATTCACATGGGATTACGACTCAATGGATTTGCCACATTTATGTGGTTGGCCAGTACTGCCACGTGAAAGTGAACCTGCTCAAGTACTCACTCTAGCGTTCCTGACGTCTTGACAAGTTGGGTTGTGTTTAGAAAAATGTAAGGGGGTTATGGTTGGTAACCACCATGATCTCCCCTTCTACTCTATCCAGGTAACACCGCAATACCTTGAAGGTGTGCACAACTGCAAGGAGTTCTTAGTCTCCATCCTGGATGGAACCTCGGACGTCGAACTAGCCGACGCTGAATCAGAACCAAGTGGAGCGGATCAAAAAGTCACCAAGGTAGCAGCTTCCGGAAGGGAGTCCGGTGGGAGGAATTTTCTACTTGGACCATCTTAAAACCCAAAAAAGATACGTTCTTAGTCTCTTGTGGTGTAGCGTGTCTCTACATAAAAAAGCGTTTGGCTCTCATATACCACTGGATGACCATCTTGAATGAGGACATCTCTAACAATGACAATTGATGAATCACGTATGAGATTCCATGGCCTTCTCGGATCAGGAAGGAGAAGTACAGGTACTGAGGCCAACATCTCTTTGACTTAGACGAAGGTCGACTCGCATCATATTGTCCAACGCCAAGCAACTGTCTTTTGTGTAAGACTTGTGAGCAAGCTGACCAATGTCGAGTAGCCCATCATGAAGTGTATGAAATAGTTTTAGAGACCAAGAAATACCTAGTCTGGCCCACGTTCAAAGGGTGGTGCCATTATTTCACGACTTGCAGTGTTTATAACTCAAATTTCATTTTGGCCTTGTGGCTCACCAACCATGGGTCTTCCAAAACAACATCAAATGGATCCATCAGCGGAAGAACTGTGAGACAAACCCTTGTGCTCAATCCTGTCATACTACCTACTTGCTAATGATTGGTACTTCCCGGTTATTGTCCACCAGCGCCTTTCCCTGTCGAGAAGTGCATTTTAGGCCAATTCCACTCGTGAATGTAGCTTTCACAAATGAATCTTCAACCCCAGTACTGCCAAGGATTCCTCCAGCTACCCCGTTGACACTTCCTCAAAATTGCATGGTCATATTTGCACTTGCCTTCCACAAGAACAAGCTCATTAGTTGCTTTGCCTATAATTGGTAAATCCGGTGTGATTATGAGCTTTGATGTAGCTCTATTGTATCGCCCATCTTCTCCGACATATGATGAGCATGTGTAAAGGTCATAAGCAGCATGCAGTCTTTCAACTGTTACATGTCTCTTCCTTCATGTATGGACAGAACAATTGTGAATGCAATCATTGATTGAGTCCCATAATATTGTTGTGCATATTTTATGATGCCAGGCATGTTTTCCTTTGTAAACATGACAACGCATGAATGGTGGTCAAGAGTCTCCTTGGTGGTGTACATTAGTAGGTGATAACGAGAGGTGTAAAGGGAGTCTGATTAGATGAACGATGGAAAGATGGTTGAAATGTATTGTGATGATAAGAACTCATTTTTTTACACCATCTCCACAAAAATATAAGTCCTATCATTGTCCATGTCATCAAGTCCTCCGGGCAGTCGTCCATTGTCTACTGCTGGATGTGGCAAAACCATGTTGGAATCCATGTGGCTCCATACCATGATGCTTGTAACCATTAACCTTGGTTGGCAAACGAGGACATTCATGATCACGCTATCGTCCACGTACCCGGACCCTCTGAACAGATCTAGAGTTTGGCTACTACCACCCTCCAGGCGCATTTCCAAAAGCACAGTTTCCTCCTACGTTGACCCTGGTGGTTCAAGTACCTTACGATCCTTCTTTGAGACTGGGGGTGAAGTGCATGCTTGCCTTAAAAAATGCCACGTACTCTAAACCTGTTCCATCCCTCCTCTTTCATCGGGTGAAGTACACACTCGCGACGACGTGATGGTACTTTCTTTAAACCCTCTTTTTCCAAGAAAATCTGGTTTCTCCTTAAGATTTGGAGCTAAGTGTAAACTTTAGGGGGAAGGTTCCCTCACTCCTTTAGAAATTGAATATTTTAGTCCATTGTACAGTTTGCAAGGAGGGGTTCCACTAGCGTACTTCAAAACTCATACATCCCTTCAAGTGTGCCTATTCATACCGAGGAGTTTTAATCACACGCTTTAAATATTGTACACTCTTAGAACTACCACACCACTCTCCAAAATAAAAAGGATATTTTCTCATTCAATTTGAAAGATTTTAGTAGGTAAGAAACTAGAAAATCGCAATATAAAAACATATTAATATGACCTAAACTAGCCGCTACTGAGTGGCATTGTATGGCCTCGAAGTGTTTGAGAGGAAGATACAGATTTTTAATACAAACTGAACAATATAACGACTTGTCAATTGGAGCTCATTTTGGAAGCAATGATTTTTTTAAATTCCTGGACACGAGTCCCACTGCGGCCACTTTTTTTGCTCCCATTGGACGACGAAAACCTCCATAGGCGATGTGTCTGGAGTCCGAACGGGCTTCGGACAGGTATTACCCGTCCGCGGCGTCGGCGTCGTTCGTTTTCGTGGTCCTGCCGGTGATGTTTTTGTGACCAATGTCTTCTTCGTCCCTGGTCTTGAGCTCAGCCTCTTATCCGTTAGTGCCCTTGACCGCATGAGCATGGACTTCCTGCACTCGCATGGTGTTGGCATTGTGTCGTTGCGGCCATCCGGTTCTGTCGTTGTGCACGCCACCGCTAGTGGCAACCTGTGGCACGTCCCTCGTCTGTCCTCCTCTCCTTCCGTCCCCTCTCCGTCCGCCGCCACAGGCCATGTGTTTGTCACCGGCACGCTCTCTCCACAGCCTACACGTCTCTTCCACCGCAGCCTTTTCCACGTTCACTCTGTTGTCGTGGATAGCATTCTCCGCACCCAGCCGGCCAAAGGCCTTGACCCAGACACTTTCCCTCTGCCGTGCTCCATGGAGTGCATTGATTGTGCTCAGGGCAAGATGCACCGGTCCACATACCCTCATTCCTTTTCTCGCACATCCGCCCTTCTAGACCTGGTCCATTCTGATGTCATGGGTCCTCTCCCTACCGAGTCCGTCGGCGAGCATGGACGTTATGTCCTCACCCTCACTGACGACTACTCTCGCTACTGCGGGATCTTTTGCCTTCGGCAGAAGAGCGATGTCACTCCCGCCATTCAGAACTGGCTTGTCCTTGCGAAGTGCGAGTGTGTTCAATCTCTTTGCCACTTTTGCTCCGATTGCTGTGGTGAGTACATGGGCGATACCACGACATTTTTCGCCTCCCGCGACATCCACCATGAGACGTCAGCGCCTTACACGCCCGCCAAGAATGGCGTCACCGAGCGTTGGAACCGCACTAAGGCCGATGTTGTTTGCACCATGCGGGTTGATTCTGACCTCTCCAATGGCTTCTATTTTGAAGCCATGGCCTACATGACGTGGGTATGGAACCGGATTTCCCATGGACCCCTTCCCCGCCAGTCCACGTCGTACAGGACTGGTACGGTCAGTGAGCTGACCTCCGTCCCGCTCGCATCTGGGGCTGTGTGGCCATTGTGTGGTTGCTCGCCCCACAAGAGGGCAGCAAGCTCGCCCCCCGTGAGTGTCCTTGCACCTTTCTCGGTGTCTCTCGTCAGTCCAAGGCCTGGCACTTCTGGGATCCCTCCAGCCGCTGCATCATCGAGTCACGCGATGCCTTCTTCTTCAAGGAGTTGTTTCCCCGCGATCTTGTTCGCTCCGGCTCGACTGTGTTCCTCCCATCGCTTGGGAGAATGGTGACTCCGTCCTCTGTACTACCGCTTTCGGGAGGCACATCACTTGGGTCCCTCTGGGCCTGCAGCCCCAGTCGCGTCCGCTGGCCCCTCCAGGCCGGTAGCCCCAATCGCGTCCGTTGACCCCTCTGGGCTGGCAGCCCCAGTCGCCTCCGCTGGCCCCTCTGGGCCGGCAGCCCCAGTCGCGTTCGCTGGCCTCTCCGGGCCGGCAGCCCCAGTCGCGTCCGTTGACCCCTCCAGGCTGGCAGCCCTTGTCGCGTCCGCTGGTCCCTCCAGGTCGACAGCCACAATCGCATCCACTGGCCCCTCCAGGCCGGCAGCCCCAATCACATCCACTGGCCCCTTCGGGCCGGCAGCCCCAGTCGCATCCCCTGGCCCCTCCGGGTCGGCAGCCCCAGTCGATTCCGCTGGCCCCTCCGAGCCGGCATCCCCTGTCGTGTCCGCTGGTCCCTTCGGGCTGGCAGTCCCAGCTGCGCCCATGGCCCCTCCAGGCCTGCCGCCCCAGTCGCACCCGCTGGCCCCTCCGGGCTGGTAGTCCCAGTCACGTCCGCTGGTCCCTCTACTCTAGCAGCCAAGTTGGACTCATTGCCATCTCCTGCTCCATCGCGCTACACGCATGGCCCAGGCGGTAGCCTCCGACCCAGGCCGTCAGTGAGCACCTAGACCGCCATGCCGCGCCCTGTGGCACCTCAACCCCCTGTGACTCAACGTGTCTCTTCCACTTCTACGGTCATGAGTGGGGACCCCGGCACCAAGGCCCTCGGCCTGACCACGTCAGCCATCATTGCAGACTTCTACCCGGGCTTCGCACTAGGCTATGCCATTCTCCATCACGAGCATTGGCATGCTGTCGTGGCTACACTCATGCGCATCCCACCTGGAGCTCGAGATGCACACGCTCTTGTAGTCCGCTCCATAGCACGCCCAGAAGACCCAGCCACCCTACGCAAGGCTCGAGCCTCTCCTGAGGCCACACACTGGAATGCTACCTGCGCTGACGAGCTCGCTGCTATCCTACAGCACCACGTGTATGACCTCGTCGATCTCCCTCTAGGTCGGAAGGCTATTGGTGCCAAGTGGGTCTTCCGACGTAAATAGAAGCCGGACGGGTCCTTGGAAAAGAACAAGGCCCACCTCACAACCAAGGGGTTTGCTCAGGTCCCTGGGGTTGATTACGACATGATCTTTGCCCTAGTTGGTCAATTCTCCACTAGCCGGGCGCTCTTCAGCCTGGTTGCCCAGCACGGATGGGAGGTACATCAGATGGACGTGAGCAATGATTTCCTCCATGGCTCGCTGGAGGGCAAGGAGCTCTACATGTTGTAGCCCCCAAGCTTCGACGACGGCACTGGGAGAGTCTGGCGACTGCGAAAGGCCCTCTATGGTTTGAAGCAGTCGCCTCGGTGCTGGAACCAAGAGATTAGCATCACGCTCCTCCACAGCAGCCTCTTGCACGGCACCGCTGACCCCGCACTGTTCGTTAGCCCATGAGGCCACACCTTCGCCGTTGTACTGGTCTACGTCGACGACCTCCTCATTGTGTCGCCAGACATGGCTGCCATCCAGCGTGTCAAGGACCTGCTACACACCGCCTACCAGATGAAGGATCTCGGGTCTGCCCGAGTCTTCCTGGGTATGGAGCTCGAGCATGATCGCTCCCAGGGCATCCTTCACGTCCATCAGGCCGCCTATGTACAGACCCTGTCCACTCGTTTCGTAGAGGACCAGCCCCTCGTGCCGAGCGTGTCTTCACCCATGTCACCTGCTGGCTAGGTGAAGCTGAAGAGTCCTGACCCAACCATTGTGGGGGAGCCAGTTGACGTGACCACATATCTGCGAGTCATCGGGTCACTGATGTTTCTGGCGACGACGACAAGTCCAGTCATCGTGTTCGCCGTCAACCTCCTGGATCACTTCTTTAAGGAGCTGCGTCACCTCCACTTCAAGGATGCGATCCGAGTACTGCGCTATGTCGTCTCGAGTCCTCGACAAGGTCTCATGTTCCGCCGCCAGCCGTCTGTTGTTGCGGTAGGTTACACCGAAAGTGACTGGGCCAGAAGTCCAGACGGTAAGAGTCGCACAGGCTGGATCTTCCTGATTGGCGACACGGTTGTGTCCTGGCGGAGTGGTAAGCAGGGGTGCATTGCACGCAGCACAGCTGAGGCTGAGTACGTGGTCCTTGGTTTAGGTGCTTGTGAGAGCGTGTGGCTGCGTTGTTTGTTGTCCGAGTTGCGTCAGTCCGTTGCATCCATCACGTTGCATTGTAACAATGAGAGTGTCATGGCCATCGCCGACAATGACGACGTGCATCAGACACGCACAAAGCACATCAATGTTGAGTATCACTATGTGCGTTCGTCGTTGCATGACGGCAGTGGCAGCATTGTGTGGGTTGAAAAAGCACGGCAGCTGGCTGACTTCTTGACCAAGGCGCTAAAGCACGACTCATTCAAGAAAGGTGTGATTTCAGTCGGCATGCGTCCGTGAGTTGCACTCCTTGTTCTAGCATGCATCTCTGTGTGCCGTGGGGGAGTCTGTTTGTTGAGTGTGGTGCTACCCACCCATGTGCATTGCGCTTGTGAGTCATGGGGGAGTGTTGGTTTTTTCGCGTCACTCATTGTACTTTGTTGTGTCCTCTCGGCTTGTGTAAATCGGCATGTAGATGAATGACGGCGAGACTCGAAGCTGCTAGAGTGTCGTCTGGTGGAGCTGATGCACGCTGAGGCCTACACATAGTTCCCTGGAGCCTCCTCCCTGCAGCAACATGCTCCTCGGCGGTCGGGCCGCCGGCGGTTACTGCCACCACAGATGTTGTTTGCATGCGTTAGGCGCTAGATCTGACTGTACCATTGCGTCAACAACATCATGCTCTGCCTAGGGTCCATGTCTGATGTTGCTTGGCATTGTTTGGCATCATGGACCATTATAGGCACTACCTGGGCCATAACTCTTTGCTGCTATTTTTCTAGCTGTTTCTGACCGCACGACTGCGTTCACAATGTCGGTATTATGATATCGTCCAGTTTTCAGGCAAAACGGACGACGCCCGGGTTTTGGGCTGTCGGCCGTCTGGCAGGGCTCACCGATAAACCCTGCCTGCCAGAAAATAGGTCTAGGTCTATTTTCCGATTTGCTGGTTAGTTGAGTAACAGGTTGTACACAGCTGGGGGGGAGCTAGAACTTGGAGGGGTCTCCCATTGTTGCTTATTCTTCATTCTTAATCAGTCAATTTCAGTTTTCAGCTGCTTTATGGCGCTAACACTGGCGCGCGCGTTTCTGAGTAACAAACCTAGAGCATCCAGACTTAGACTCTAGAGCAACAGACTGAGGGGGCAGCAGACTTAAGCAACGAGCGTGGAAGCCCGCACGCTGCATCAACAACGCTGTTGCCCCAACGTGCTGCCTAGGTTTTCCTTCTTCTAGGCCATCCAGATCTCACTCTTGCAAGCGCTTGATCTAGGAACGTTGAAGAAGGAACGATCGGCAGAGGACACAACATGGTGCGCTACCTATGAGAATGAGATTAGGGCCACTCGCAAGCATGGTACCTACGAGCTTCTTGACCTTCCGCTTGAGCATTAGTCCATATGGGCCAAGTGGGTCTTTCAAGAGAAGGTGAAGCATGACGGCACATACATTGTTTCAAGACACACTTGACAGGCTACGGGTTCTCACAGGTTGCAAGTATTGATTCCAATCACAACTTTGCACCTATTAGTTGCATGACCACAACTTGTGCTCTGTTCAATGTCATTGCTTAGCAAGACTGGGAGCTACACCAGATGGATGTGAACAATGTGTTTATCCATGGAACTATAGAGGAAGAGATGTATGTGGTCCGGCCACCTAGATTCAAGGTCTCTGACAAGCTGTCGTACGTGTGCAAGGTCTTGTACAGCCTCAAGTAGCCACCACAGTAATGAACTAGGAGATTGTTGGCATAGTGACTCATATTGGCTCTATTTAGAGTGACACTGATCTGTCCCTTTTTCTCCAATGGATATCTAAGCACTTAACTCCCGTCCTCGTCCATGTTGACGACCTCCTAAGTGTGTCTCCTTGTATTGAAGCCTTGAGAGAGGCTAAGTCGATCCTCCATGCTACCTACAGGATGAAGGACCTCGGTTATTCAACTGTATTCCTGGCGATGGAGATTTTTTATGACAACCAACAATAGACACTCTTGCTATACCAGGCACGATGTGCTCGTGTTGTGGGGAGTCGATTTGCTAGCCTTCTGTGTGCATTGCCCACAACTTCCAAACCCATCACACCAGACGAACAGGATGCCATGAAGGTGGATGATCCAATACAACCCGGAGGGACAATGGATGTGACCCTGTACTTACACCTCATTCGCTCTTCGACATACTTGGCCACAACCACTTGGTGTGACATTACCGTTGCTACCAATCTCCTCGCACAGTTCTCACAACGTCCTTGGGCAAGGGACCTCCGTGTGGCTATGCGAGTGGTGAGGTACGTGGTTTCAATGCCATACCTTGGACTCAGCTTTCATCGGCAGTGTTTTGTGGTAGTCAACTACTACAGTTGTTTGCTAGTTGTGACTAGGCCTGTAGCCTCGATGGACGCAGTCAGACATGCTTCGTGTTCTTAGTAGGTGACACTGTTGTATCCTGTGTAGTGGCAAGCTGGGTTGTACTGTGCGTAAATCTTCAAAGCCAAAGAATGTCGCATTGGGGCCTAGGACTGTTGAGGCGGTCCAGCTGCAATGCGTGTTTCGTGAGTTGCGTCACTTTTGTGCCTTCCATCGATCTGCTCTATGACACCTAGAGTGCTATTGCCATTGCAGAGAACTCTCGTGTGTTTCATCCATGCATGAAGAACATTATTTTCTTGTATTACTTTGTGCGTGATTTGGTAGAGCGACAGGTGATATCCGACATATGGGTCGGTACGGACATGTAGCAAGCTGTCTTCTTGACCAAGCCACTAGCGCGCGCGGGGGGGGGGTGTCCATGGTGGTCATTTGTTCGTTTGGGCTTTGCCCCTTGCCTGAGGGTGGCTGAGAGTGAGGTGTGTGCGAATGGACTATTGAGCGTCTCGTTCCCCTCTCTTGTCAAACTTGTACACAAATGGACATGCATACCATGGGGTCATGGGGGAGTGTCGCAATGCGAGTCGTTCCTGTCTGTGCCTCTTGGTGACTGTCACCACTGGTTCGTAACCATGCTTGTGAAGATCCATGATGTCGAACACAGCTGGAGCCGGAGCACCGTTGCAGGACAGCTGCCACATCGTCTCGGGGGCAAACTGGAGCACTCTGTCCTTTTGCAACCTCTATGGTACTTGGTGGACTGGCCCCAGGCCTGACTTGTATGTTTTTACTCTGTGTGTCTACTAGTCAATACCGGATCCAGGCATGTGTGCAATCGTTGCATCTGCCTAGAGATGCTACATCCAACGGGACCATATGACGCTGAAGTAGGATGCCTGTGCACTGAGTTGTAGCCAAAACAATGGTTTCAAGCCACTCCTAGGGCAACCTGAGCTGTCATGTGCGCCACCCATTGCGCACTGCACCTTTTTATAGCAAAACCTCTACTGCACCAACCTCGCATGCTAGTGAGTCAGTTGGCTGAGTAGCGTCATCATGTCAACAACAACATAGCGAGGTAAGTTCTAGGCATTGACTCAACACACACACACACACACACACACACACACACCATCCTTGCCCCAACCCCCGTGAAATCACAGGCACACTCACTTCGTAGTCTGCTGCCCCTGCAGCCTCCAATCAGAAACTTCTTGTGGGCTCAGGGAAAGGGGGAGCGGTGGCAAGCGACGGAATTTATCTAAGTGATTTCGGATGTGCATGAAGAAGTTCAACCCAGAGAGCATTCCCATGCTCATTGCGAGCAATCGTGCTATGTGCCATACTTA